>JBBPLF010000006.1:0-165734 GCA_038089615.1 Aureoboletus auriporus
CTGCTCGAGTCCCGATTATCTTTTCCCTGCGCATGTTGATTCAATACATCCTCCATATCAGGCATCATTCGATATTGAGATCCAGACCTGAAGATGATTTGCTCAACTTTCAGTGAACCCTATACACCAATCGCTGAGGGAAAAAGAGTGGACAAATCCGGACTCGAACCGGAGACCCCCCGCATGCTAAGCGGATGTGATAACCAGCTACACCATATGCCCAACCGCAAGCGCCGGCCAGCGCGAATACCATATTAATTCCATCGTCGGATTAAAAGTGTGAGAAGAGCTTATCTCATAAAATTGTACACATCACACAAGGTCTTGGTTCTTGTGGATGACCACTGGATCTGATCCCTGCTTGAGAGTGGGCTATTGCAGCTTGCCTCTGCCATAGCAAACTCCCGAGCAAGGTTCATGTTGCATTGACAAACAGTGGCATGTGCGGCATCCTGTCAGCGCCCCCTTCAAGTCAAACCACATGGATGGTCACCCATGCTACCGTCAAGTTTACGTTCTGATAGAGATACCGAACACAACGTGCGTCGGAGACTCAGCGTCCTTGGTGTTGCGAAGCAAAACGGTCAAGAAGCAGGGTACGCCCAACTCGCCTTATTCCCGCGCCGGAGCTTACCCTTAAAACTATATAGTACTGCAATCACGCCCGTTGGGCCTTGCGTAGGACGACTGGGCCCCTGCTCGAGAGTGAGGGTATCGCGGTTTCCCTCTGCGGGAGTAGCACACGTCCGAGCAGGGATCATACATGTGGCATGCATAATGGCTATCTGTGGAGGCGCACTGGAGGCGCAGCATTGTGCACGTGGACATCGCCAGGAAGCATCGGATGCCACGCCACTACCGAGAACCACCGTCAAGGTCCCCATTCGATGTATTCTTCTGTTCAAGCCCAACGCAACGTGCATCGGAGTTGACCCGTGATTGGCGTTGCGAAGGCTAAAAAGGTCACGTCGGTCGCATTGATAACACCCAGCTGCGAGCTTTATTTCCGCACCGGAGCTTACCCTTTCAGAATGGCTGATGCTGATCGATCAGAGCCGAGATTGGCACTGATCAACACGCCCTGTTGTCCTTGACGGTCCAGACGCGCAGTGCCTCGGGTCACCGATACGCTGAACACGTCGGACAATCGGAGCAAGGTCGGATCCGCTGCATCGCACGGCATCCCCGTGTTCCCAATCCCAACGTAACCTCAATGTCCGCCCAGTCGACTCGCGGATCCGTGCGTCTCCATTTTATGAGACCGTGTGCTGGCCGTGCGAGCCACACTCACGACGCGCAGCGGAGAGACGCGGACATACATGTAGCACACGTGTGTCTGGATCCGCGTGTGACGTGTTCATTCGGGTCGTGTGCGCACTCGAATTGGGCATTTGAGCTCGTGTGTCAGAAAAAAAAAAGGATTTTTTTGGACACACCGCGGTGGTGGTGTCATGATCCGTGGATGCACGGGGTAGGACATCGGCGTGGTTCGGGCGTACCGCGTGACACGTTCGACAAGGGTGGCCATCGCGCGGAGCCCGAGCAAGGCCGAGATGAATCGGATATGGTACGAGGTCGCCAGTAAAAAGAAAATCGGGCGATCGGATGGTGTCGCGTGACACGTTCGACAGGATCATCGCGCGGAAAGCCCGAGCAAAGCCGAGACGGATCGGATGCTCGAACTGCAAATGTAAAAAAAAAACGCAAAAAATTGTGGACAAATCCGGACTCGAACCGGAGACCCCCCGCATGCTAAGCGGATGTGATAACCAGCTACACCATATGCCCTACGTCTTGCTTTCCCTGACATTCCTAATCCACCTCGTGCGCGTCCCCCCCCCCGGGTTGATCGACGCACTCGTCGTCACGCTCACGTTGCGCTACGATGGATCTGAAAATCGAGTTTAGCGGTGGCCTTGAATTGTTGTTTGGAAACCAGCGTACACACACGATCACCCTCCCCTCCGAGACCACCGCCGCCGATTCAGACGCGAAAGCGAACGCCAACCCCAAACTGACGGATCTCCTCCATCATCTACGCGAGCACGTCCTCACTGAACGTCCTCAACTCTTCATGGAGGGCGATACCGTGTAGGTCTGCGCCCTTTTCTTCGGTATGCGTAGAATGACGCGACCCACAGTCGACCGGGCATTCTGGTCTTGATCAACGATACGGATTGGGAGTTGGAAGGCGAGGGCGCGTACGAGCTACAGAACAGCGACGAGATCGTCTTCATCTCCACACTCCACGGCGGTTAACCCATGTGTAGTACATTCACTGGTATAGAATATGATCACACCCCCCTCGCACCTTTGATATACCCCTGCATCAACCCCACCACTCGCCTCAAATTCATCCCAAACTTGGCCGAGATGGGAACCACGTCCATCGGACCCATCTCTCCAACGTACTCCTCCAACCGACGCAACTTGTCCCGCGCTTCGGACACTGCTTGTGTGTCCCCATCGCTCGCGAGTAGATCGGCCTTGTTGGCGACGACGAGGCGTGCCTTGTCGCTCATCCCAGGTTGGTACTTGTCCAATTCTTCGCGGAGGATACGAAGGTCGTCCCACGGTGCGGGTCCAGCGAGATCGACGACATAGACGAGGGCATGTGAACGCTCGATCGATCGTAGAAACGAGTGTCCGAGACCAACATCTTCAGATGCACGGGAAATCAGCCCAGGATTATCCGCGATCGTGAATCGAAAGGATTCGAGAATCGCAAATTGATCGAGGTTAGTGACGGTGGGTGTTCTTGGTTCCTCGTCTCGTCGGCGGGCTTCCTCGATGGCAGTTTCCTCGAAAACATGCACATCGTGAAGTTGGCCCTCAAAGGTACCGTCGTCGGCGACACGAATGACACCTACGACAGGGTTGAGGGTCGTGAATGCATAACTCGCCACCTCCGTCTTGGCCCGCCCACCGGTCAGAGCGCGCAACAAGGTGCTCTTGCCCGCGTTGGGCATACCGACGAGCCCGACGTCGGCAATAATCTTGAGCTCGAGTTCGAGCGTGACACGCTCGCCATCATGACCCTTGGTAGCAAACTTGGGGGAGCGATTGAGAGGCGACAAGAAATGCGGATTTCCCAAACCACCATTCCCACCCCTCGCGATCAAATGGCCCAAATAGTCTGCCTTTCCAAGCGCAAGGGGGGCATTCACGTCTTCCTCGACGTGTTCGACCTCGCTCAAGTCCAACTGAAGCGGTTGACTGGCCCTCTGCATGCGTGCCCACCGTCGTTCGCGTTCCTCTCTCCAGAGCGAGGCTTCTGCTTGTTTGAACACGTCCCGGTTGACATTGTCGTCTTCGTACCGCGGATAATGCACCCATCTGTTCTCGAGCATCTTGGCACGACGCGCGTCCATGCCAAGACCCTCGAGACCCTCCTCCTCGGCCTCCCACGGATCCTTGGCGCGTCGTGGGTCGTCGCGGGGGAGTTCCCGCACGACGGTGCCGAGGGGGACCTTGATGATGGTCGGGGGCGCGTTTCGGCCGTTTTGCCATGTGCCACGACCGTTGTGGCCGGGGTCACCGCGGACACGTTTAGGGATGGCACCGAGGGTGGTGAGATCGGGCGTGGGCATGATGTAGACGTCACCGCCGCGACCGCCGCTGCCACCCGAGGGGGGACCCATGGGTTTGAATTTTTCGCGGTGAAAGGCGACACAGCCGTTTCCGCCTCTGCCTAGAGAGTGGTTAGAGGGGTCGATGGGTGTGTAGGGATCGTACCGGCGCGAACATGGATGATGACGTGGTCGAGAAAGGATTCGCCGGCTTGTCGTCGTTTGCGTTCAGTGCGTTTTTGCGAAGAAGCCATGGAGGACAGGCAGCGTCTGAACATGACCATAGTAAACAAGGGTAAATAAATGAGACATAGTTGTACAGTAGATATATCCGATACACGTTAAATTGTACAATCCAAGACTATTCCCTATCTTTCTGCGTTCAGACCCAAGAGTCTGCTGGGTGTCAATGCATAGTCTGCTCTGGAGGGGGACGTGCTGCTGATACGGAGCAGGAGGGAGGCAGCGGTCTCGTCGTCAGGGGTATAGACGGGGGACGAGAGCGGGTTGGTGTTTGGACGGGGAGCGAAGCCGGAGAAGCGCGGCTGGATGCGGGAGGTGGAGGGGGGCAGGAAGGTGCTCGGGGAGGGGAGGGTGAGGACGGGGGGGATGGGCCCGTTTGTGGTGGGGGGACAAGTGGCGGATGCAGGGGGAGTGGGGAGTTGCGTGGCAGCGCCCTCGGGGAGCCACGCAGAGATGGAGGGGAGGACGTCCCGCTTCTTTGAGGGGGACGCGAGGGAGATGGGCTCGCTGCAACGGGGACAGCCGTTGTGCTCGAGCTGGTGGACCCTGTGGGTGAGGTCCTGGAGATAGGCGACGGTGCGGACGAGGATCTCGAGCTTGAACTCCTTCTCGCCCGCGGGGCGTGTCTTTGAGCGCCGCTTTGGGTCGAGATCGTCGTCGTCGTCGTCGTCATTGTCGTCGTCGAGGGGACGCTTGTATTCTGGGGGGACGAGCTCGCGGAGGGTAGCGAGGGCGTCGTTGATTTTAGTGCGACGGGCTTTTTCGATAAGGGAGTGGTTTATTTTGCGCTGGGCCTCGCGGGCAGCACGGGAGAGGGTGCCCGGTCTGCGACCCCGGCGCTTTGGGGGAGGGTCGTCTGGATCGGGGTGGGACGGGGTGGGGGAGACGTCGTCGTCGTGGTCGATGGAGTGGGAGCGGAGACGTTTGGCTCTGCGGGGTGGGTTGCAGGAGGCGGTGTAGATGGGTGCGATGGGACGCAGTGAGGAGGAGGCCATGACCAAGCGGACGACGACGAGAATCGCTTTAAAAAGTGCTCGTGTGCTTGAACGTGTCCCGATCTCAACTCGCACTCCGATTGGTCCGTTCTCCGCACGTGTGTCTTTCACAATGCTCCCCCGTCTCCTCCCCCGCACCACCCGACACAACATCTCCACCGCAGCCGCCATCGTCATCGGGTGCGTCCCCGTCGTCCACCACAGCGACCGTGCTCATCTCACACAGCGACGAGATCCTCAATGGCAAGACCCTCGACCGCAACTCCAACTACTTTGCCCGCTTCTGTTTTCAGCACGGCATACACCTGTACGTACCCCTCCCGCCCCATCGCACCCCTTGACCTCGTCACAGAAAACGCGTCGAGGTCATCGCCGACGACGAGGATCAGATGTACGTCCCCCATCTCTCTCCGTCTCTCCACTCACCCCGTCCAGCGTCGAGGCCAGCCGCAGGATGGTCGCACGCTACGATCTCGTCGTCACCTCGGGCGGGATCGGCCCCACCCACGACGGTGCGTCCCCTGCCTCTGCTCGGCCCCGCTCATCCCCTGCAGACATCACCTATGCCTCGCTCGCCAAGGCGTTCCACCAGGACCTCCGCTACCACCCCGACACCCTCGCACGCATGGACGCACTCGCACCCGCCCACCAGAGCGATGCACGCAGACGCATGGCCCTCTTCCCACACGCCGCCGAGGTCCTGTTCGTCGCACCCGACATTTGGGTGGTGCGTCCTCTGGTCTGTCCATCTGCCCCACTCACACGCTCACAGCCCGTCGTGCGTCTCGAGGGCAAGCTCTGTGTCTTTCCAGGCATCCCCTCGCTCTTTCAAAAGATGCTCGACAGTCTTGCTCCTTTTTTGGCACTTCCACCCCCCGACGCACGCCCGTGTCGTCTACAGGTGTTTACAAGGTGCGTTCCTGCCCGCTATGCTGCCTGATCTCATGGCTCGCCAGTCTGCCCGAATCGTCGATTGCACCCTACCTCGCTACGCTGCAGGATCGCGTCACGCCAGAAGGTGTCCGCATTGGCTCGTATCCGCTCCTCCAGCAGGGCGTCTATGTCTCACTCATTGGCGTCAATCGCGATCGCCTTGGTCAACTCGCGCACGAGGTCGAAAAGGAGATCCAGGGCCGGATCGTCACCGAGGAGGAGGCAGAAGCAAAGAGACGTTCGGGTAGCGCCTAGATAGTCCTGCCTTGCGGTATCAATTCGTTCATGCTAGCAAGGGAATACGTACACGAAGTGTCCCGGGTCGTCCCTGCTGCGATCGGGGGTGAGATCCTGCTACACACGACACACGTTTCAAGACAAAAAAATGACAAGCAACCAAGACAACAAATAGACTCTCCACAATGACCCTGTGCACACGATCAAAATTACAGTCTCGTGACACACGATCCAGACGCACCTGGTATCATGGCAATGGTACGGCAATCCTGATCTCGTCGACAACGTCGCGTTCGACCAGCGTCTCGTGTACCATCTGGTCCAACAACCGACTCATCCAACCCAAACACTGTCCCTCCTCAGTCGATCGCTCGTCATACTCGACATCGTCTGCACATTCCAACAACGCCTCCCGCTGGTCCCGACTAAACACACCAAGCGAAAACGTCTGGTTATACTCCCGTTCGCATTCGTCGACGACGATCAGATCAGGGTAGACGTATTTGTAGATGTTAATGTCCCGCTCGTCGGTGAGGCGGACGACCTGCCACACCTCTTCGCCGTCGGAAAAGACCATGTTGACCCAGTAGAGAAAGACGGTTCGGAGTTGGTCCGCGAGCTTGTCTATCCCGGACGCTTGGAGAAAGAGTTGCTTGTCTGATTCGTCGTCGGGGTACGCGTACGATAGCGGGTTGTATTCAAACGTCAGGCGTGGTGGAGGCATAGTGGGGTGGGTCGAGGGGGTCAGCTGATATGATGATGATGATGATCTTTCATCACTTTATCGCGGACTTGTTAATGCAAATCATTTCCGTCAAAACGCGACTGCCTCGTCAGGTTGCCGCGTTCCTTCGCTTCCTGATTCCCATAAATACCACCAAGTACGTTCCTTCTCTCTCTCTCTCTTGTCCATTCTTTTCACGATGCTCCCCTTTGTCTTCCTCGCCGCCCTCCTCACCACCGCCCACGCGGCCATCTACGTGAGTCCCCCCCTCCGCTCCACCGCCTCCCCTCACCCGTCGTCCAGGTGACCAACCCCGTCCAATCCACCGCCTGCTCTGGCGGTCAGTCCTGCACTGTCGAGTGGACTGACGATGGCCAGGAACCTCTCTTGTCTTCCATTGGCGAATGCACCGTCGGCCTCTACTCCGGCGACTACGTGTGTGCCCTCCACCCCCTCCCCGTGTGTCCGTTTACCCGTCGTTCTGTTCCAGGTCCTCGTGCAGACGTTGAACTCTGTCGACGTCGCCACCACTCCGTCGCTCAACTTTGTCGTACGTCTTTTCTTTTTTTCACAGGCCACTCCTGAACCGCGCCGCTGTAGCCCAATCCTAATGCGGGTGCCGTCGGACAATAGTGAGCCGACTCGTTTGGTTCGACCGTCAGACCCTGAGCTAACCGTGACGCAAGTTACATCGTGTTCACGTCCACTAGCATCAATTACCAGAGCTACTCTGCTGATTTTACGTCAGTACAGTCACAATACACACGCGATCTATTCGCTAACCTGCTTGCATGACAGCCTCAACGGCATGAGCGGAACGACCCCCACTGGTGGTTCGTCTACTACCCCAGCCCCCACCACCACCCCGTCCGGCTCATCCACCTCTCCAGGCTCATCCACCCCCGGAACGTCGCCCACCGGCACTGCAACCGCCACGGGCTCCTCGGCATCAGGATCAGGTACTTCCCCCACCCCTAGCGTCAGCGTCACCACGCCGACAGGTTCGATGACTGCTTCAGGCACTACTACCCCCGCTACGACAAGCGCAACTCCATCCTCGCTCACCACCTTTTCTTCCTCGTCTGCCCCCCCAACCACCTCTCCCACCAGTACCTCTCCCACCAAGACCACTGCCACCGTCACAACTTCGACGACAGCGTCTGCCACTCCTTCCAACGCCGCGGGTCGTGTTGGAAGTTCCGTCTCGTTGGGTGGTATCGCCGCCTTGTTCGTCCTCACGGGTGCTCTCGCCTTCTAATCTTTTTTTTTTTTTTGGCATACGATAATACCCTCGCAAGGGGTCTTGAACAATGACCGTGACGATTTTCCTTCTCTCTCTTTTCTCCTTCTTTTTTGTCTTGCCATCTTTTTCTACCATTGTAGAGCCAAAAACAGTGTTGTTCTTCTTACATAAGTTTTTGTTGTATGTATCGGGGGGGTCGATTCCATCTTGTTGTTGTCACCGTGATCCATGTCCGATTCCTACAAACAGACACGCAAGCAGAAACAGAAAGAGATCAAGGCCCAGCCTGTGCTCAGCGGGGCAGGCGAACGACTCAAGACCATCGTTCGTCGACTTCCGCCCAACTTGCCAGAAGACATCTTTTGGCAGAGCGTCCAGGCGTGGGTGACCGATGAGACGGTGTCTTGGAAGGCGTATTATCCCGGCAAGTTTCGTACGAAGCGGTGCGTCGATCGATCCCTGTGTGTGTGTGGAATGGAATGGAATGGAGGATGAGCACAGGATGAACAAGGAGGGTGTGCCTTCGCGCGCGTACATTGCATTCAAGACCGAGGAACAGGTGGCCACCTTTAGCCGGGAATACGACGGCCATGTATTCCGTGACAAGGCCGGTGCGTCCCCCTTGCTGCACGTCCTCATCCTCGGGACATTTGACGGACCCATGCAGGCAACGAATCCCATGCCATCGTCGAGTTCTCCCCCTTTCAGAAAACACCTACGGAAAAGAAAAAGGCTGACGCGCGGAACAACACCATCGATAAAGGTCCATCCGTTTCATCACCGCATGGACGTGGACACGACGCTCACACCCCTCCACACAGACGACGACTATCGCTCGTTTCTCGAGGCGCTCGACGCTGCCAAATCTGAATCCGGAACCGTACCCCTCGAAACCCTCCGTCAGTTGTCCCCCGTCACGCCTTGCATCCCCTACTGACCCCACCCACGGAACAGTCGCAGCCTCACAGCCCCTACCACCGCCGACGACCACCCCCCTTCTCGAAGCACTCAAAGCCGAAAGATCAGCTCAAAAAGACAAGGAAGCGATCCTCCGTAATCACGCGCATTACAAGGACGCCGGTAAAAAAGAAGAAGGCAAGAAGAAATCCCCCACGGTCGTCGTCCCCAAAGTCGACCTCCCAGCGCCGTCGAAAAAGGGCAAAAAGGACAAGGAGCGCGAACGGGTCAAGGGGGGGCCCAGGGCGCACGAGGGTGCGGGTCCAAAGACGGTGCCGACGACGCCGAGTCGTCCTCGGTCGTCCAAGCATCCCAAGGGCGACCCGCCTGTGGCGGCGTTGCCCGCGAAACCGGGTCCTGCGTCGCCTGTCCCTGCGTCTGCGTCTGCGCCTGCACCCGTTCTCCTCGTGCCCCCGTCCACCCCGAATCCGGCCGCCGTGGTCACCACCGACACCCCTCCCCAGCGCAAACATCGCCCGGTCCTTGGTCTCGGTCGTCATTTCGAGACCGCGCTCAGCGGCGCCGTCGCCAAGAAACGCGGCGAGGACTCGACCGTGCCGATGAGTCTGTTGCAGCGCGAGGTGGTGATTATGCAGCGGCCGGCGTCGCCCAAGGAACAGGTTGGGGAGGGTCCCAGCGCGAGCCCTGCTACCCCTTCCGCCCATGGTGCGGGTCCTGGGAGGGGCCCGAGGAGGGGAAGAGGGCGGGGAAGAGGGCACCGGGGCGGGTAAACGTTTAAACCCGACGACGACGAAACAGATCAGTGGCGCGTTATCATTGCGTCAACGACCTCATGCGGTATGTGGCTTATCCCGCCTATCAACTGCCTGCTCGCCTCAAGACACTTGTTTGCTTCTTTATGTCGGCAAGGCTTCGCGATCACGTCTCGAGATAATAACCGACGCTTGTCTCTCCAATTCCGTTTGCAGGCGTGCAAAAAGCATGCTAATTTGTCTAGACGGTTGTGTACATGGATGAATATCGCGTTGGGTATAATAGATCTCCTTTTAAATCGAGACACCGTACTTTAACCCGAAACTAGAGAAGAACCTACGAAAGCAAACCCACACAGAATAAAACACGACCGAACCATTAAATAAAGAGGAAAACTCAATTAAAGCAAGCAAGCACCGACAAGGGCGGCACCGAGCGTGATAAAACCAGTGGCGATGATGGGTCTGTCAGCGCCGTTTGACGAGGAGCCAGACGCTGTTGCGGGGGAAGATCCAGTCGTTGAAGCGGCCGCGCCAGCCCCCGTACCAGAGGCGGAGCTGCCAGTCGGTTGCTGAAGAGGCGCCGTCGACTGTCCATTAATCTCGGCTTGCACACTCGAATTAAACTGGCCACTCATGCCACTCAAACTGATCCGCGGTTATCCATCAAAAAAGAAGAAGAACCCGAGAAAAGGCGACGTACGTAAATTTAGCAGAAAAGGCTTCTGCGTAATAGTTTCCGTTCTTGAGCGTTTGAGAAGTGACGCGAATAAAGCTGGTGTGTCAGGGTTGAGACCATGTTCGGGAGCGCATGAGAGCGTGAACGTACTATTCGTTGCTGTTAGGTCCGATGGAAGCTGATGGCGTGAACGCCACGGCTGTAACAGCAGCGACGTCGATATAAGTCGCAATCGTCTGGACGAGCGTCTGGGAGGGGGGGGGCATCAAGCGGTGATCCGTCTCAATGACATGCAGTCCTACCTGTTGGTCCGCATTCCCGACGTAGACAGCAAAGGTAGCATTTCCGAATTGCTCAAGGGAGGGCGCGTTTCCGTCGTCCTGCCAGGTGACGTTGGCGGCTGTTCCGGCATTGAACGTGGAATTGCTAGTTGGACCAGTGATCTACGTATGGTTGGGTCGCGCGTTCATGTATCAATATCAACGCGCGCGTGACGACGTACGAAAACGTTGGCAAGGGCCGAGGACGCGAGCACGAGAGGCAAGACGAGAGAACGGAACATGTTAAAGAGTGTGATAAAAAAAAAGAATGTGGGGGTGCGTGCAAAACCGTGTGCACGTATGGACTCGCGTTTTAAGAATGATGGAAGGGAAATCAGAACAACGATGGGAACGACGGAGTTCAAAGCTCAAACTTTGCCGACACGAGCCTGGGAGTTCTGAATCGGTGGCGGTAGTACTTACTGCACCTTTGATGGAGGGCAAGTAAAGTGAATCGTTACAGATGCAATCAATAGGAACCGTCAACGATACATCAAACCAGGACATGAAACACTGTGCGCATCACATGATCAGCTTTGCGACCGGTATGTTTGATGAGACCGACGTAATCCAGTTCATGCAGCGAGCGAACGAAACGTGCTTGAACCTCTAACCTCCACCTCTCGAGTTGCTCCTCGCTCTCCTCTGGCTCCTCTTTCTGCCGCTGTTTTCCTTTCCGTCGGGTGGGCGTCTGCATCAGGGCTTCGTGAGCAGCCGTCCTCGCGTTTTCTTTTTGTGCTTCCAAGACAACCGTAAATGACTCAAACCAGTCAAACACGTTGATCATTTTCCCACTCTCCAGGTACCGCTGGAACAAGATGCTCGTATCCGGCATGTCCCAAAGGGTTTCATCGTCGTCATCGTTGATCGACACGTTTGAGCCATAGTCGTGTGGATGCAACAAACCGGAGAATATCGAAGCGCGAAGCGAGGGATTAAACAGCTATCAACAAGATCAACAAGACGAAGATGAAGAGAAACTGGGCCGATCAGACCTCCGAGGGAAAGGGAGTAGAGCCCGTGTACCAAATATCCCACAGGGACAGTTCCTCAAGGGTGATAACGCGATGTCTGCCAGGCACACGTGTCAGTGGTGATGATCGTGGGCTCAATGGAGGCCACACACTGGAAATACTCGAGTAACCAATCGCCAAGTGTTTCCGCCACCTCTCGTACGTGCCCTGGTGCATTCCTGCCGTGAACGGAACGGGCAGTGTCGATCCGCGATATAATTTCCCCTTCCGCATCTCGTACCTGGGCTGGAACATTCAGAAAGAAATCGTGTAGATCCGAAAGCAGCTCATCCAATTTGTCTGCTTTTAATTTTCTTCAAAACAGGACATTAGCTTGATTGGTACACCACATGAATTACTTACTTGACCAGAGTGCACAAATGTCTATAAGAGGTACCTAGACGGCCTCTCAAGGCCATACACATTAGCTCGGGAAGGGTCTTGTCGCTCTTGTGATCGAGAAAGGTTTGCACAACCAGGAAAAGTCGAAAAGACACGCGTAGGAATTTCGATGCCTTTTGAAAGACAAGTCGAGCAATCCGGACAAGCCCAAGCAGATCGTCTACATCACCAGCCAGCCAACCAGTAGAGTGGTCTAAAGCCAACGATGAACTCTGAACTCGAGCAAGAACGCAGTCGAGAAAAGGTGCCGAGTTGGGACCACCCAAGCTTCTCGGCGTGAGATTTTCCTCGGAGAGAACAGTGAGGGGTTCTTCGAAATGTTTCATATGGGCTAGCTAGCACTCTGGTTGAGACAAAGACATGGGTGATTGACAGTCCTACCTGCAGGATAGATACTAGCCCATCAAGAGATGGCGAGTGTCTTCCAAAAAAGTCGACAAGAAATTCGATCGCTGCTGGTCCGAGGACGAGGTGTGGATCGAATTCGATATCAAAAAACGTCTGACTGAAGGCTTAAAGTGGATGTTGAACTGAATATGGGGTAATTTACCTTTAACAACATGTCATGGAGGACATCCTGACTTGTTGAGAACGAACAACTCCGAACTTGCAATCGAGACAAGGTCGATCGAGGATAAGTAGTATGAATATACGACGGTTTGAGGGGAGAAGTTAATGAAAGAATGAAAACGAGGGGGAGTCGAGGAATTGCGAGGCTGTAGGGCAAGATCAGGTATGGCCGACAAAGACCGAGCAGCCACAGAGTACCTGGTTATCTCAAAGAGATCCTGCATGACGAGAGGGTCAAATTGCTCGAAATCGTGCAAAATGACAACCAGACGGGTCGTGCTACCATCTGACCCTGACAACGTATGGTGAATAGCGACATTGTCATATATTTAGCGCGCTTTTACCTCTTGATTCACAAAGCGCGTCAAACCATATCTGAAGCAGATTCATGTCGACTGTGGACAAGGAACTTGCAGGCTTCCGCTTGACAGAGTCTAGGAAGATGTCATACGGGCGTCAAATTGAGAAAATCCACCTGCACATGCCTAGTTCCTTCTCAGTTTTGTTGATAAAGCCAGTTATGAGCATTTTCATCGCATACGCGAGGTTCGTGCAATCTTGTGGAAAGAGGTGCGTGACTATATGAGTGCCAGTGCTGTCGTCAAAGAGGTCATCATCCTGTCCCTCTGTTTCGAGGCGGGCAGAGATTTCGTCGAAGATCGACGAAGAGGTTCCATAGACTAGTCCCTTCTTAAGCGGCAATATCTACATCCCCTGATGTGCTTACCTGTCACCGATATGACTGGTAGTTCTGGGTATGGCAAACCTGGCAACGTGTCCGTATAGGCCTTGCTGACCAACTCTGCCACATTGTCTACGATCGGGGCATGCAGAGCGTGGATCAATTCCTGCTCTAGCTCAGTACACGCGCATCCCCCTGCTTGAAACATACCTGGACCCGCTGTAGGCACTTTGACCATGCGCTTTTGTACGCAGCAAGGCGTCGTTCGTAGCCATTTGGGAGATCTCTGTCTGGGAATAACGTATAGTCGACATCATGATCCGTGTCTGATGTACGTCGGTAAAACGCTGCTAAATGGGTGGCATGAAATTTACCTGATTCCTCAAGGGGAATGTAAATGCTAGTCTGATCGACTTGATTAGATACTTGCTACCATAATACACCGAGACAAACCTGATGGGTGTCGTCCAAGGACGCCATTCGAGTGGTTGGCGAGAAACGAGGCGAGCCCGACCGTGTGCAACGAGCTCTTCAAAAACCTACCCTAAATGGCCAATGGAACGCGTCGCGACGCGTTCGAGCTTCGCGTCTTTCCCACCACCATCATTCACATGTCCTCCCCGCCGCGAGTCGACTTCCCAACGTCCGACATCGACGATGTCGACATGGACGGGCCTCCACAGTCCAGCCCACAGCGGCTCTTCTTCCCCGGGAGCGATCCTGTCACCCCCCTGGCCAAGCGCGTCGCCGCTTTCACCCCGCTCAAGACACCCAGAAACCGCAGAGGCGATATACACTCTTCCCTCACGTCCACCACACCCCGTCGCGCCGCGCGCAGAGCATACCACAACGATTTGCTGAGCGACGCTGACCATCTCAATTCGGATGGCACGCATCTATCCATCCCAGCTTCATCTGCGCCTCCCCTCTCCGCACCTGCAGCCCCGACCGACGAACCAGATGAAATCCGTGCGATATGGGGTACCACGGTGAACCTTGCAGAGACGATGAAGCTCTTCCGCGAATTCCTTCGTGGTTTCAAACCAAAGTACCGTGCACTGCGTGATCGAGAACTAAACCTGCGCACAGTCATATTCGATACCCCAGCAGACGGCGAGGTCGTTTTGTACGAGAACCAGCTACGGACTATGCGTCAGACAGGACAAACCGACCTGAACTTGGACATGGTCAATTTGGTCGCTTACCCCCCTTCCAAAAAGCTGTTTGGTCAGCTCCAAAAGTACCCTCAGGAAGTGATACCCGCAATGGATCAAGTACTCAAGGATCTCATGTTGGAAATCGCCGACGAAGATCAGCAGGCTGGCGCGGAAGGTATGCAGGGAGAGCAAGGTGATGAAGAAATCTCCGATATCATGGGCAAAGTATACAAAGTGCGCCCCTTTGGACTGCAATCGGTCAACATGCGCGAACTCAATCCAAGTGGTAAATCGGCCTCTTGGTTCTGTTTGCGTATTGGTTTCTGAAATGGCTCTGCAGATACCGACAAGCTCATCTCCATCAAGGGTCTTGTTATCCGTGCCACTCCCGTCATTCCAGACATGAAAGTCGCGTTTTTCCGGTGTCTTACTTGCTCCCATACCGTCCAGGTCGAAATTGACCGTGGCAAGATTGAAGAACCTGGCCGTTGTCCTCGCGACGTTTGTGCATCTGTTGGCACAATGTCACTCATACATAATCGTTGCGAATTTGCAGACCGACAGGGCATTAGGCTGCAAGAAACTCCAGATGTTGTGCCTGATGGTCAGACGCCTCACACTGTTTCGTTGAGCGTGTACGACGAGCTGGTCGATCTGGCAAAACCTGGTGACCGCCTTTCAGTTACCGGAATCTTCAGAAGCGTACCAGTGAGGGTGAACCCTCGCCAGCGAACGATGAAAAGTCTCTTCAAGACGTACCTCGATCTCGTACATATTCAAGTTGAAGATGCCATCGGAGGCGCGCAAATACGAAAATTTCGCAAAGCCGAACTCGAGGCGAAACTCATCGAACTTAGCAGAAGACACGATTTATATGAACTTCTTGCACGATCCCTCGCTCCGTCTATCTGGGAGATGGAGGACGTCAAAAAGGGAATATTGCTTCAGTTATTTGGTGGAACGAACAAGAATATTGCGAGGGGTGGGGGAGGCGGAGGGCCACGATATCGCGGGGACATCAATGTTCTGCTCGTCGGTGATCCCGGTACCAGTAAATCTCAAATCCTACAGGTACATTTTCATCATCGTGCGTCCGTCAGAGTAACCAAGATCTTCCCCAGTATGTGCACAAAATTGCTCCCCGTGGAGTGTATGCCTCTGGCAAAGGTTCATCGGCTGTCGGTCTGACTGCGTATGTTACTCGAGACCCGGATTCGAAACAACTTGTGCTAGAGAGGCATGTTTGTCCCAATCCATTGCCTTTTCTTCGTCGTTAATGACATATCCAGCGGAGCCCTTGTGTTGAGTGATGGTGGTGTCTGCTGCATTGATGAATTTGATAAAATGTCGGACGCGACTCGTAGCGTTCTTCATGAAGTGATGGTCAGTCCGCGAATCGAAGCCAAGTGACGACGACTGATGGGATACAATAGGAGCAACAAACTGTTTCAATAGCAAAAGCAGGCATCATTACCACCTTGAACGCGCGAACTTCCATTCTCGCTGCAGCCAATCCAGTCGAGTCAAAGTACAATGTCAACCTGCCCATCACACGAAACATTGACCTTCCTCCAACTCTCATATCACGGTTTGACCTGTTATATCTCATCCTGGATCGGGTTGACGAGACACTGGATCGGAAGCTGGCGCAGCACTTGGTCGGGCTATATCTTGAAGATGCCCCAGATACTGGAGGACAAGATATCTTGGTTGGTTCCAGTTCAAACTTGATGTGTATCTGTGAATATTTACAGTAAGACTTAGCCTCTCGAGGAACTCTCCGCGTACATTGAGTATGCTCGCACCCATATCCATCCCGTCCTCAGCTCGGAGGCCAGTGACGAACTCGTGGCCTCCTATGTTTCACTTCGCGCACTTGGTGCCAATGAACCTCGTGGAGCCGAGAAACGCATCACCGCTACCACCCGTCAGCTGGAAAGCATGATCCGTTTATCTGAAGCCCACGCTCGGATGCGATTCGCTGCGCACGTTGAACTCGAAGACGTGCAAGAAGCGTGTCGGCTTATGCGCGAAGCAATTCGAACGAGCGCGATGGACCCACGGACAGGCAAGATTGACATGGGCCTGCTCAACACAGGTACGGGAGTTGGGCAGAGGAAGCTGCGTGATGACATGCGGAAGGAGCTGTTGGCTATGTTGGACGGTGCTAGCGGGGCGAAGGGACGGGGTATCCGATGGGGAGACGCGATGAAGCGATTGAGCGAGCAGAGCAGTATTCGCGTGGACGCGGTGGAATTTTCAGAGGTGATCAAGGCGCTTGAGAACGAGGGATCGATTGCGGTCGTCGGAGAGCGGGATAAACGTATGATTCGAAAGGTGGAGGGAGGGTGAAATATTACGAATATGTTGTACTCTTTTACTTACGTACCCTCGACTAGTTTTCAAACGATGAGCATCGTTGGCCGTGCAGCGACGCGTCGACTTTCAAGTTTTCTGTCAGGTCGTCATTTGCAGCATGGACCACATCATCGTAGCTATATCGGGCTGTATCAGATCGATCCTAGGACTCCAACTAGTGGGAACAGACAAACTCGAATACGACGACATCTTACAACCACCTCCGAAGTTGTACTAGATCTGCTCTCAAACACTGCTTTGGACTTTGCATTCTCCACGGATACTACGATGGCGTCCTTGACTCCCCCGCAGCCCCCGCTGAACTGGCAACATACCGTTGAAGACATCGAGCGACTCACCACCGAGGCGCTCGCGAAAAACAAACAAGTCAGCGACGATATCGTGCAGCTGCCCAAAGACAAACTCGATTTCAACAACGTGAGCACCCCTCTCTCCATCCATCTCTTGTCTGACCATGATCCATTACCAGGTTTTTGTGAGTTAATTCTATCTCAGCGCATACATGGACCTCACGTCATGGATAGCTCGCACTCGCCAATGCAGAGGCCGTGTTTGACATCGTCCTCGAGCCGCTCGGATTCTATCAAAACGTCTCGACGGACAAGGCCCTTCGTGACGCCTCTACGAAATCCGAGGAACGGGCGCGCAAGTTTGCCAACCAAGAATCGATGCGCGAAGATTTGTACAAGGCCAAGGTGACCGCCGAGGCCAACTTGCGCAAGACGGGCGCGTGGGACGCGTTGAGCGCTGAGCAGAAGCGACTCGTCGAGAAGATGTTGCTCGATGGTAAGCGGGCTGGGTTGGCTCTTGAGAAGAAGGAGGACAGGGATAGGCTCAAGAGTCTCAAGGACGAGCTCTCGGATGCGTGTCTCAAGTTCTCGGTGCGTCGTGGGGCTTGTGTTGTGCTTGTGTGTTGGGTGCTGAATCGCGTTTGATCTCGTAGCAAAACTTTAATGAAGAGAGCGTGAGTTGCTTGCCCGCCTATTTATGTCGATCGATCTCATGTTTCGTACAGGGTCGCATCGACTTTACACTGGAGGAACTTGATGGTGTCCCAGAAGACGTGATCTCTGGGTATCCTCAACGTACAGAAGGTGATAAAGTGCTGTACGAGGTCACGTTCAGAACCCCCGATATTTTCCCTCTCGTAAGTGTCGTCTGGCTATCAACATGTACAATCTAGTTGACGCTGCGACCTTAGTTCAAATATGCCAACAACCCGAAAACGCGCCAAGCAGCTCACGAGGCTTACGATGATAGACTGGCGAACAATGTTGAATACCTGAACACTGCCCTCCGCCTGCGCAGGCAGATTGCAGAGATTTTGCAGTATGATTCTTGGGCAGACTACATCACGGAGGTAAAGATGGTTAAAAGTGCAGCCAATGCAAAGCAAGTATGTCACGCCGATTCTCGTGTTTCTCTGCATAACCCTCATCCGTGGGTAGTTTTTGGACGACCTCAAGAGCCATCTCGATCCTCTTGGCGTTAAAGAACGCGCTACCCTTCTCGCACTTAAACAGGAGGATCATGTCAAGCGCGATTTGCCAGTCGACAACAACCTTTACATATGGGATTACAGGTGTGCCTTAGCGATACCTGCTCCTCTGTCTCTGAAATTTTCCCTAGATATTACGATCGCCTCTATGTGGAACGCAACTTGAGTCTTGACGATTCCCTTGTCAAGGAATACTTCCCGGTGTCTGTCGTTGTCCCAGCCATTCTCGATATATATCAGAACCTCCTCGGGGTCAAATTTGTAGAGATCAAGGGGGAGGCGTGTGATGTATGGCACTCTGGTGGGCCTTTTACGACAATGCTTCGCTCGTCTATGAGTTACTGACGTATATGCAGACGTCCAACAGTTTGCAGTATGGGAAAAGGACGCAAAAGATGAATCTGGCTTTGTCGGGTACTGTTACCTTGATCTTTTCCCTCGCGGTACGGAGTTGTGACACAAGGTTACTCAATGCTGATGCTTCGAACATTTCGTTTATAGATGGCAAATACTCGCACGCCGCCGTGTGGGGCCTTCTTCCGGGTTACGAGCTTTCTGACGGGAGTCGACACTACCCGTTGACAGCCATGGTTGCGAACCTCGCGAAACCGACGCCCGACCGGCCAGCACTCTTGCGGCACGACGACGTCACGACGTTCTTCCACGAAATGGGACATGTGTTCCACGGTTTGCTCAGCCGGACGCGGTATGCACGATTCCATGGGACAGCGGTCGCGCGTGATTTCGTAGAAGCACCGTCGCAGATGCTTGAGAACTGGTCAGTCGTTGCATTCGCATTGGTTGGGAGCTCGTGATCGAGCATGTATAATAGGTGTTGGGAGCCCGAAGTGTTGAAGAAGATGTCGAGCCATTACAAGACACAAGAACCACTGTCGGACGATCTGATCGACAAGATCATCAAGAGGTTAGTTGAAAGTACCTGTTAGATACTTACGTGCCTCTCACTCCACTTGCCTTGCAGTCGCTATGTCAATGTGGGACTGTTCTACCTCCGCCAGCTGTTTTTCGCCAACTTTGACTTGTCGGTGCACAACAACAGTTTAGACGTGAACACGGACTACACAAAGCTCTGGAACGATCTGAGGGAGAAAATCTCGCTCGTCAAAGGGGGTGCGTATAAACCTGGACAAGGTACCTTTGGGCACATTGTCGGTGGATACGATGCTGGGTACTATGGGTGAGCTTATTTCCCGACATGCATTTTTTGCCTCGTTTGTGACCTTGATGTACATCGTAGGTACACTTACTCGCTCGTGTTTGCATCGGACATGTATGCCACGGTGTTCAAAAAGGCCCCACTCGATCCCCAGCTAGGGAAACTGTACCGTGACAAGATCCTCCTTGTGGGTGGTAGCCGAGACGATATGGACTCGCTCAAGGTACGTCGGACAATCCTGGCAATAAATTTTATGGTTGATCGATGATGGATTTGGTCTAGGACTTTTTGGGACGCAAACCGAACCCTAAGGCGTTTATCGATGAGATTGAGCAGGATAGTGCTCGGACGGCTAGTTTGTGATAACAAGATAGGTTGAATGTAGCAATAGGATACTGTAAGGTTTGAGCTCGAGCTTGAACCTGGTCTGAAATGGAAGCAAGTTCAGTCCCAGCTCAACGCATTCTGACTGAAGACTCCTCGTTTTCTATCATTGGAATATGTGTCTCTCCTCGACGGATTCCGTGCCGAGGGTTCGCTGTCTACATTCGAGGGTTCGAGTACTATGGTGGCTCGTGGGCATCGGAAGCGCAACCTCAACGCGTCCCATCTTCTGTGCTTGAACTGAAACACATGCACATTACTGGTAGCGTGATCGAAAGCGTAGTCCTTCCCGATTTTCGCTGACGAGGGTATATATCGCAAGTGTTATAACAAACGCTCGAGGAAAGGGTTCGCACTGTCAGTTGAATTCGTCCGGCCAATTGTTCGGATATTATATCGTTCACGTTGTGTCCCTAATACGACGTGAGCTCTACGAACACAACGAAAGAAGTACACCGTTGTAGGATCTCATGGGCGACGCGACGCGTTTCTATCAGACCCCGGTGTTCCAGCCTCGGAAGACGATTTACGCTGAAACGTTCACGAGTCCTTGCATAATAAACGCGGAGCAGCAACAAACCTGTGGTTTCTCAATGGACGTCGCGACCCCCCGCTAAGACATGTCGTATTTGTCCATATCTTTTTCGTCATCAAGGAAGAGCACTTACACGTACGTACGTGGCGACCCTCAGCCATGCTCGGGGTCTTGTTGGTCTTCCAGATCCTTGTTGGTAACCACATATTTGGATGGCTTGCAGCTGACTCGACACTGTCTATATGATCCTCTGGAAGTGGTATGACGTCTAATGGTGAGTGATATGAGCATGGTTGGCACTTGGGGTTGTGCCTGGACCTCTTGGGCCCAGTGTGCCGGAGATGGTGGCTGCAGGGGTGTCCGCGTCAACACGAACACGAGCAAAATGTCCTCGTCACCTACCTCAGTATAGTTGAACCCGAGACCGGGCGCACTGTATGGTGGTAATTCGACCTATATCATGATAAATACTTGCTTCAGCGGGCAAGGAAGGAAAGAATACCTCGAGGAGGTCGCGATCGCCATCTTCGTTTTGGACCTCGGACTCGGGAGGAATTTCTCCCTGCGTACAACGAAAGGATGAGTACGCGTATTTGCGTAACGAAGGGGCAAATTCCTACAGAGTCCGCATGGATATTCTTGAGATTACGCATGTCGATTTTCCCGTTGTATCCTCCAGTTGCAAGATGACCACCATCCGGGGAGAGGGCAATCGACCATATTCTCGAATCACTGTCCTGAATGGCGGGGCCGACCTGAGTGAACGTGGAGGTGTCCAGCAGCGACCGAACCGGGGTCTGTGATAGCGGCAACGAACCTCCCGTTGGCAGATTGCGTGATAGAGTCGATGAGGGTGCTATTTCTGAGAACCTCTCGCTCAGCAAGTAGGGACCCGGTGGTCGCATCAAACATTAACATTTTGAGCTTCTTGTCCTTGGATGCGACAGCAAGAATTTGTTGTCCATTTGTCGACCACACGAAAGACGTGATTCCAGAAAATCCAGGCAGGGTGGAATCAACATGGACGAGCCGGTCGCCGGTCTGACCGTCAAAGATGTATATCGAACCAGAGTCGGAGAGGGTGGCAATCTTGTGCTCGCGTCGAGAGAACTTGATTCCTGTGACAGCCTTGTCATGTTGGAGAGGTCCAACGAGTTTTTCACCTGATGTTATACTCCAGACGAACGCTTCATGTTTTCCATAGCTCGCGGTAGCCAACCTGGTCGAGTCTAGAGAAATGTCGGTCATAGAGACGGTATTTGTGCTCTCCACCTCGATCACCTTTTCGCGAATCTCTGCGTCCCAAACGGTTACTCCCCGGGTGGTCCCACAAACGACCCACTGGTGATCGCTCGATGCGGAAATCGCCTTGACGTCTGGTCCCCTACTTGTTCACCACGGCATCGTAGAGGCTTATTGGATCATTAGTTGTCTTTGCAACCTCGGGACTACCATTACCCACCACTGTTGGTCACCGGCATTCTCACCAATCACCAACGGGAGCCAATCAGTATATAAAAAAGAATGCGTTCAGGCATACTTGTGGGTGGGTAAAGTCACATACACCATGTATAAATCCGTTTGCTTGTTCTTGTGGGTCCCTCCACATAAGCTACTTTCAGCCCACAACTTGAACAAACAAGGGATTTTAATCAATGGCACCAGCGCCACATTCACTGTGCATGAAATTGGGTCATGATGGTGGCAATCAGCGATAGGCGCCACTCCCCCAATGTTGATTGAACAACCCCTTTTGAAGTGACTAGACATTGTTCTTACTATTAGCTGTTGCGGCTACAGGATAGACTTTGATTCTAGTTGATGGTCTGTCCCGTAATGAACAAACTCTGCCAAGCATGAAAGGATCGTGACATTGTGTGAAAAAAAAAACGCACATCCGGTGGCAGCCGACCATTCACTATCCTGAATGACAGGACCAACCTGAGTGATCCTGGAAGTGTCCAGGTGTAATACGGAACAGGGGTCCGTAACAACAGGACTAGTCATCGTTCTGATGAGTCTGATTGTTGCAAATTAATCGTAGTTCGAGACCACCATTACGCACGACCCAATGTCATCTATCATCCACACAGAAGTCAATACGAACGTGTTCAGGTGAGTCCGCCATGTCATGATGTATGTATGATGAACGCTATGTGCCATTAGGATTTCGGCCGCGGGAGTCGTTCTCGACGAGCATAAGATCTGCATGAGACCAACTCACGACGTTCACTGCACGAGTGCATCCGAGACTCGAATATACACGATGGTGTTGGTGAGGCCAGAGAAATGTATCGGTTCCTTGCCCGAATTTGGATGTTTACTGGATGAGGGCGAGAGTGGACGTTTCTGAAAGGCGCGCATGCGTCGCGATTGATACCAGAAGGCAGTGAGCCTTGTAGACGTAGATCCGAACCCCTCCGGAGACTTTAAATGGTCACCGACAGGCCTCGTCGGGGAACTGAACCGAGCCGATACGAATGCTTCATGCGCTATCGCCGATGCAATAGTATGACAGATCCGAGTCCCGCGACTAATCGTTTGATGTTTATTATGGTCCAGATGGAAGTAATGCGGCTGCTCGTACCAAGTTATGCATACAGAATGCCATCCACGCAGAGGACATTTTAAATTCATGGTTTCGTTACTTGCCTACTAAGGCAGCGCAAACCGGGCTCCCGTACCCATGACACGGCCACTGACGCCACTGTTGATGAACGTTTGAACCGCGACCACATTTTTTGGAGATTCATTCCTAGTCGACATTGACAGATGTGCAAGTAGGATCAATATGACCGTTCAACACTTGAAACGACTTAGCTTGCCATATTCGGCACAGTACGCACAGATGTACAAGTGCTCATGTTTTTTAAAGGGCCAGACCCGCTCCTGGGCTATTTGATCGAGCTGTGGCAGTGGTTAGATACCAACTTTGAAATGATTTCGAGTCCCACCTGACGTGAGAGTCCAAATGCCGTGGGAGTCATTCTTTCCATTCCATTTCCATTGACATTTATCAGATACGATTCCGACCGAGAGCGATCAATCGTATCAGCTATCGAAGCTGAGCCTGGGCCTGAGGCCTAACGGCTCTCATTCTGGTCCTGGATTTGGAACTTTGGTAGAGATTGGGAGAATGAGCTCTGTCTCTGGCAGGATTTCCCTTCGCTGGTCGGAACGGCCAATCATCATCCGTCATGCATCATGGACCATAACAACCTGGTCCACGTTTCTTGCAGATTATATTTGACGAAAGTTGTCGAACCCAACCGACTGCACATCTTCATCCATACGAAATGTATTGGAGAACATGGTATTGCCAGTGAGGGAGATCCGAGTCGTCAAGAACACGTGTACAAAGCCCACATGACGAAGTTTAGATGGCTTGAGCGGCGCCGGTACCTCTAGTATGCTATTTTTCCATTTGATAGATGGGATGATGCATTGATAAGTCATCTAGACCATGTTGATGGGATGCCAACTTGAACTTGAAGTGATGTCCTTGTCAGTCCAATTTACATCGAAGCCGTTTTGATGGAAAGTTCAAGTTACTAGGACCATAGTACTGTACTTCTCGGGACGATTCGTCGGCGCTGAGTGCTGACCATTCAATTTATAAGGATTCCTGTCCTGGAACTTCTTGATGTGCATACAGGTCGTCTTGAATTGATGGTCGATATTTATTTGTTTCCTCTGCCGAGATGCTATGGAAACATGATCGTGAGTAGTACCTATATTTGGTCGACTGCATGAATGGAGAATGTTCTTCAGCACGCTCATATGCCGGATAATGACAGTTGGTTTAGCAAGAGTGGTTACGGTGTCAAAACTGCATCATGATTCGGATGATGACGCAATGATAGTACTAGAACGTAAGTATGATGCAAGGAGTCACGAGTATGTTACCCGAGCGCTCGGCATGAGGTTGTTCACGACGACGAAGAATCCAAAGGATTGGAAGCCTAGGAGAAATGTTAGGTTTACAAGATCTACTTAGCACGCAAACTATACGTTGATGCATGAAATCGAAGATATTGGTTCTGATATACCTCAGTTTCTCAGGGATTACTAGGCTGTGCAACATGTGAAGCTGATTCGGACCTTGATGGCCAACTGCTCGGCCGCATCGGAGTGATGCAGGGTTCCGAAGGCGTATTAATATGCTGATACTTGATGGCTCCAAGCTCATAGCAGATCCCTCTCCCTCTTCCTTTTTTGCGTTTGCTTTTTCGACAAGTGTCGACTTCTGCTTACTCCTAAGTCAGTCCTAACTTTCGTAGGGTGCAAATCTTTCTCGAGCATATGCTATCCAGCTTCATTCGACGGAATGGCAAACGTAAGGGAAACAAGGTGACTGGATCTCGCCATCAACAAAAGGCTCCCTCGCCGGTCTCGTCTTTTGGGTCACCCTTGGTGTTCAACATCAATGACTCAGAGTGCATGTCCTTGACAGCCGCTCAAAACCCACTCTTGGTGGGACTCAACCTCTCCGATTCTGTTGAGAACTGCTTCCCCAAAGACTTACTCCGAACTACTCGGAGTAATTCTCTTCCTTGCCCCCAGGATGGGTTGACGGAGGTGACCCCGGTGACGCGTGCGGACACTATGTCATCAGCGTCGCTCTCTTGTCATTCAAATGATACATCTCATGTAAGTGTTATGCCTTTACCATGAATTCAGAATACCTGATTCGACCTTGTACTCGAAGCGCGTCGTTGCTCGCAAGAAGTCGATACCTGCACCCATTTTGATACCGGATGCGCTTCTTGTCCCTAACATCCAGTTAGGACATTCTGCCGCCTCAACTTCTGCTCCTGCCCTCGAGGTGCCCAAGCCAAATGTTAATGCTAATGACTCCTCGATTACGAGGCCATCTTCACCTTCGACATCGGAGAATCATTCTGCTGTTTCCGGGACCACTCTCGCACGTGCCTTGATCGCCTCTGCGTTTGTGCTTTCACCAAGCGAAGGCTGCAGCTCGCGACATCGGAGCGGAATGGTACGTCAAGACTCTGCAACATTGCCTCGTCGTGAATCCGTTTTCCCACCTTCTGGGATCCCATCGTCGATCCTTCCTGTGCCCCCAGTGCCTACATTGTTGATCAACGAGAACTATCCCTCTCCGATCAAGTCCGGGGCGAGCACTGAGTCGGAATATCCGATGTCGGATGCCTACATCACATCTCCAGAGATAGTAATCAGTCCTGCAGAACCACAGCAAATTTCTCGCACACAGGACGTTTTCCCACAAAAAACATCTGGTTCTGACGCTCCGTCTGTCTCCGACTCGGATATGGCACCGAAGGAGACGACACGTCTTGTCCCGGCGCGCAAACGAGCTAACAAGAACGGCGTCTTTGATGTGCCAAAAACTGCGATCGACCCATCATCGCCTGCAAATGCTGACGAGATAATTGGGTGCTCGTCAGAGGAAGGGTCGCTCTCTGACAACCACACTTTGGATGAGTTCGATTTCGTGCCCCCTGAACCCCTGGTAACAGTGATCGTTTCCCCTGGGTCGGATTCGAGTGCCTCGTATTTGTCACCGTTGCCGAAGCGCAGTGAGACGAAACGGAGACGCAGAATTGGTGGATCAAACTTTTTTGATCGGAATGGCTGTACGCTAGGTTCTTTGTCTCGTTCTTTGGGTCAATCTGAGGATTCTTTAGCCAGGGATCAGTTGGACGCCGCCTTTGCCACGGCCCACGGCCCTAGTTTACCGTCGGCAACGATGACAGATAACAACGATTATGGCGAATTGCTCAACTATGATCTGACCGTCAGCCCCGGGACGAGTTCCTCGTTGCACATGCTGTCGAGCGGATCGGCGGGATACCAGACGTTCCCAGAGACGCCCATGATATTCTCGCCGCTGTGGTCGCCCTCGTATGCATGCCTTTCCAAATCCGATAGCCAAGTACCACGTAGACATCCGCAGACTCCGAGAACTGCCGGGTTCGGATCAAGACTGTATTCTAACACGAGGAGGTTAGAGGTGAATAACACAGGAGGCGTATTGCGCAAATACCGGTCGTCTCTGTTACCTAGGCAAGAGATTTCGTCACCAAAACAACGCAAGTCGATCCCACCACCTCCCGCGCAAGTAGACAACGAAAAGGGCGACACAGATCAGTCGTCGATGGGGAATACGGGAGGATCACAGAGCCCTGCGGACCTCCAGGTCACCGTCCGCCGACATCCACTCGCCTATATCTCGAGTTCGAGTTCCTGTTTGCCGGAAGAGGAAGCTCTTCTTGCGCTCGCGCGACATTCGTCTTCGTCTTTGACATCTTTCCTCATGAGCAACGTTGACGCGCCGCCTAGTCCAATGCCAGACGCTGCCCCTGTCATGGAACCATCTCCGGCTTCTGTACCCCTCCCCGAGTCGACCGATGGATCCGTGCATTCTGCTACGCTGGTTGCGGCCGTTTTGTCGGAGTCACCTCTTTCTTCAGGGTTTACAGCCGTCAGCCAACGCAAGTCTGTCAAGTATTCGTTGTCTCCCGATTTCCGATTTCCTGGGGAGTCGTTCCTGCCCTCACCGTCACCGCAAAGTGCACATTCAGCACCGATGCGAGTCGTCTCGTCCATTGCATCAGACCTGTCCATCTCTCCGTCCTACTTTCCGCCTCCACCCTATCATGCTGTGGTATCAGAGAGGACAGCATACCATCCCATCTCCACTTCCCTGCCTGCCTTGTCGTCTTCGCCCCTCTCCGATCCGAACTACCAACATACTCGACAGGCGTCCAGTTCCTCCGCCACCTCCAGTTTCATGCGGTGTCATAGGAGAACCCGGCCAGTCGGCCCACGAAAACCAAGTGGGCCCATCACGTTCGTTCCTGGCTCCGCATCCTCCTCTGAGGGCTCCGACTCCGGATCTCCCTGGTGTAAACTCCGCGCAGCCGCGTCCATGCCCCCTCCCAAATTCCAAACGCCCCCTCCCAAATGGCGTGGACTCACGTTGGAAGCAGCACAATGGACGTTCACGTCGGCACAGCTCCAAGAGGTCGTATCCCAAGCCATCCAACAGTCCTCTGAGTGCGCCTCCATCCGGTTGTTAAGGAGCGAGGTGTTAGACGGGGAGATCGCGGACGAAATGCATCGGTTGGAGTTGCAGCATACGGACGTCAAGGCGCAATACAAGGCACTCGTGCGAAAGCGGTGGACGCTCGTGGGCACACTGGCGAGTCAACCCGCGGAAACGCACGAGGCGGCGCGGGCGATGGGAGACCTCGTGGAGGTATTGTCCGGGCTCGACCAGATCGCGGACAAGTTGCACGATATCGTGCTGCAATTGTCCCAGCTCAAGAGTCTGCGGGATGTGCACCAAGCGAGCGCGCTCGCGCTAGCGGTCCGCAAGATCAACGGCGTGTTCGTGCGACAGATGGCTGAAAAGGAGCGTTTACAGGCGTACGTCGACACGCTCAAAACGGAGCGGAACGAGGCGTGGAAACACGCCGAGGAGATCGCGCGCGAGTATGATGCGCTCCATGACCGCGTGGGCGAAGCCACCTCGACCTTGAGGGTCGACGCGCCAGCTTGTGTGGGTACGACCACGAACTCGAACAGATGCTCGAAGCGCATCTCGGCCGTGCGGATGTCCTCCATCCGAATGTCCCGCGCAGGACTACGCACCACCAAGTGCACACGTACCCGTCCGACGGCCCTCCCGCTCGACGACCCCCGTCCGCACCCGCCCGTGCCGCTCGTCACCATCAACTCGCCCGACTCCCAAGGTCAGATCACCTCACCCCCTTTGTCTAGTCTCTTTACTTACCTCCACGATGGGTTTCAGGTCCATTATCGACGTGTAGTTTCGAATCCAATACGGCGGACGCGATGGCGCTTGCAGCAGCCCAACAAGAAGTGTACGACATACTCGGATTGAGCGCCCCACCCAGTCAAGCGTCCCCTCATACACACGGCTGGACCCCGAGGACGTCGACCGCCGGCGCGCGCCGACTGCGATCCATGTCCGAGTCACTGCACGGATGCGCGTCGCGATCCCGCCAGGAGAGGGCGAGAGCGACACGGAGTGTCGTTCTCGAATCCGTTTCTCTCTTTTGATTCTTCTCCTCCCCTCAAGTTTGTGAATGAAAATAAAAACGCGTTTCGTGGATGTATTTATTTTTCCGTCTTTATTTCTTGGCCCCGTCTGTGACGCGTCCGTCCCTCACTTATCCTACCCCAAATAATGTATGTAATGAACCTTTGATGTTGTTTTGCGTGGACAAGAAACACCGTGTTCACAAAAAAAAATAACCATAAAAATGACAACGACCATCGAATTAGTGTCGTGCACGTTTCCGCCGAATGATAAACTCGTTGATCGGGCTCGTCTGTACCGTCGACGCCTCCTCTTCTGATGGCGGTACCTCTTCTACACTCTCAAGATCGTTGACCTCACCCACCCCCACCTCTGAATCTGGCACTTCCTCTTCCTCGTCTTTCCGCCGTCGCTTCAAAGACGACCTCGTTTCTGCCCCTCGACGACCCGTCGACGGCCCGGCTCGGGGCGTCTCTACCACCTCCTCTCGTACCCTTCGACTCTTTGGTGTCTCCTCGCCCATCTCCTCTTCTCGTTCGGCGGGCGGCGTCGGTGGACGCCGTACGACCGGTCTCGGTCTTGGCCTCAGTTTCGGTCTCGCCCTCATTCGACTCGACGGTGCCACCTCTTCCTCCCCGTCGACACCGACACCGACGCCGACACCCACCACTTCTTGCCTCGTCTCCTCTGGTCCACTCTCTTCATCGCTCGTCCCAATCGCACCACCCTTGGCTCTCCGTCCCTTTCCCGTCCCTATCCACGCATCAGACAACGACGACAGACACACACGAAGGCAGCGCACCTTTATGCATAACCGACACCAGCTTCTTTTCGTACGCTCGTAGCGGCTCCCACATCTTGGCCGTCGGTTTGACCTCTACTTTGGCATCGCTCATCAATTGGTCCAAATACGCTTTTCTACGCCTTGTTCAGCCCACAATCCAGTCCAATAACACCCTCAAACACGTACATGGCCAACGCATCCCGACTTTCTACACCTTTAAGCAGCGGAACCAACGCTTTGAAAAACGTTGCAGATACGCCCAATCGTTTCTTATTCTTGCTCTTTTCGTACGCGGATATGTTCTTGATCACTTCATGTAACAGCTCCTTGTGCGTCTTGACGACATACCGGCTGTCCAACCGGCGCACGACGGACAGTTGCGCACCGCGAATGAGAAAACTTGTCGCCAGCTGCTTTGCAAGGCCAACCATGTGTTCCCCGTCCTTGACAACCGAGTCCATCACGAGCGAAAACGACTATCGGAGGGCGTCGTCAGATGAACTGGATGTCTTGCTGGCAACGTACCTCTAAGAGTGCCTTTTTGATAACCTCGACGACCATCTCCCCATTATCATTGTACATCCCTTCTTCACGCAATACATCAATGATCACCTTGGTGCATAGATCAAAGGATGGACCAAGACGTCCATAATTCGCGAGGAGAACATCGCTATGCTTGACATGCACTGCCCCCGCACGAATCGCACGCAAAAACGTCGATATCGTCGCCATGAACTGGTATTCCTGTTCGAGCAACGATCTCGCTGGGGCTTGACCTATAAGGCATAAGTTCAACGTTGTGAGATACATACTGGGACGCACCCGGTTCGACCGAGGATTTCGCTCTCGACTTGGAGCGAGTTTTGCCCTTGCCCTTGGCAGTTGGGGCGGGCTCCTCCTCTTCAGAGCTATCGTCGCGTTCACTCTCGTGTTCTTCATCTTGAGTACGACTGTCGTCCTCCAACAGCTCTGCATACTGGTCGATGGTAGACTGCATAAAAGCGGCGCAACGATGTTGCGTCTCTTCATCGAGTTGGAGCGAGAGCGGCTCCGTAGGAAGCGCGTTGCCGCGTGCTGACGTGGCTTGGCTTGGACAGAACAAGATATGCAGGTTCATAAGGTTTTGGAACGCCTGTCGACTCGACATCAGATGTGTTCCACACTTCACCGTCGGAACCTACCACGCGTTTGACGACTTCAGCCGTATTAGACTGTTGTCCGACCACATAATCAATCAATTTCTCAATCGTCACGTCGCGTTGCTCACGCAATGTCTGTCGAATTTTTTCGCTGTCGGGCGAGGTGTCCTTGGCGTCGGGTAAGCTGCGGGCTCTCCAGATAATATGTAGCCCGAGTAGGTGCAAACCCTGTTCAACCATCTAAAACAGCATTGGCTCATGCTTCACGAAAAGGTGCCACACTCACCCGTTCCTCTTCCTTGTAGCCCAGACGGCCTCTCTCGACGAGAGCAGAGATGATGTCCCACGCACAGCTCTGCTTACCGCCTTCGTCTTCCTCCATCCATGCGCAGATATCTCTCGAGCCCGCCAATGCACATATCCGCGCGCACACGGCACCTAAAGCGAGCACTTCGTCTTCCGAAAAGGATGCCACCTCGATTTCCTCGCGGCCTGAGATGGCGTCACGCAACTGCGTTCCCAGCTCATCTTCGAGTTCGAGAATCTTGGTACTGTTCGTGTTTGTTAGTGACGTAGCAGCCATGAAATGTCGGATCGCCGAAACAGCTTTGGTGAGCACGGATTGCGATGAATGGGAAAGAAATTGTTTCGATACGTCGTCCCAGAGGCTCGCGTACGCCTACAAGACATCGTTATTCGACATTGAATGAAATTTCACGACGACGCACGTTCATCATTCGCATCTCGAGGTACAAGTCGAGGTCCATCAATGGGGGGATGAGCAATAACTCGGATATGCGATTTTCGTCCGTTTGGTACTTGATGAACAGCCTTGGGAGTCCTTTGATGAGCGCACGCGTCATGTCCGATACGATCGTATCTTCGTCACCCTGACTTGAAATCTAAGTGGCTTGAAGGTAAACAAGGACGGGAGACAAACCTTTTTCCCGGTTGTGGATGCGGGCTTGGTACGACGCAATGAAGCGACGAATACCTCGAGGAGCACGGTTTCCTCTACCTCTGATAATCGCCATGCAGGATCAACAGTGGTTTTTGCTGATTCGACGAGGGAATCAGACCCGTCCATGTCCTCATCTCCGCCAGCCGAATGGTCGAGGAGAAGGACGTCCAGTATACACTCCCAATCGTTGACAGCGTCCACTTCATCCCAAAGTGCCTCGACGGCAAGCACGAACCGGCTTCTCGGGTCGACCCCACTCGAAGAGGGGAGATGAATGAGTCGACTGGGTCCGGCCTCGCCAGTCTCACTGTCCTCCTCGGGAACCTCGGAGGCGCGGTCGAGGGCCTTGCCCCATTTGACAAGCAACATAACCAAGGTCTTGACACCCGCACTTGACTTGACCTTGTCCGACTTGTTACGACCCGCCACAGTAGAAAGACGTTCCTCGGCGGCTTCTTGCCAGACGCCGGCGACAAAAGGCGAGACGGCTTTTCTGACACGGGTTTCGGCATCAAAAAGGAGAAGGCAGACGCGTTCGCGTTCGTCGTCTTCGAGAAGGGCGTTTGTGTCGATGGCGCTTAGAACGCCTATAACAGCTGTGCGTACGCTCAACTCGGTATCGCCACCGGCCATCTCGAGTAACCGTGGTTTGAAGCGTTCGGTAAAGTGAGTGAGTGAACCCACGTACTCGGATTGTGCGTAAACAACTGCCAGAGCACGTACTGCTTCGAGACGGACGGGAGTACTAGAGTCGGAGAGGACCCAACCGACGTAGCGGAGATAGGAGCTATCGAGGAAATGAGCGGGATAGTGTGTAAACCACGAACCCATGGCCTTGACGCATTCGGCACGAATGTTTGGGTCCAAGTCACGGTATCTATGTACGAAAACGCTGGAGAGGGGATTGAATGGATATGAGATGGTAAATGAGAATGAAGCACACCCGTCTACGATTTCCTTGAGATATTCGGCGAGGATTGTACGCCGGTTTCGAACTTCTGCGGCCTTGGCGTCGAAATCTTTTTCGCGGACGGTGGTAGATTTGTGGACGGCCTTGCGTTTTCGCTCACCTTCACGCTGACGACTGAGTATTTCAGCTTCCTTTTCGACGGCTGCAGTTACACGGCAGAGAGCTGTCTCTATTTCGAGGGCGACGACGGTGGCAGTATGGCGAAAGGAACGAATTTGAGAGGAAGACATGGCGATGATCCAGGTCTGCAATGTGGTCATGAGATCGGTGAAATAGAGGGAATCGAGTTCGGCTGCGGCGAGAACGGAACGCTCTAGGAGCTCTGAGAGGGATGCGCGAAAGCGTTTGAAAGCGGGGAGTTTGGAGGTGAGGGGATATATGGGAGAGTTTTCCTGGGGGGAGATGAGGTGTGTAGGAGGAGTGTGGAGAGAAAGTTACCTGTTTGAGGCCCTCTGTAAAGTTGTCGAGTGCATCGACGACGCCATCATAATCGATGACCTGGTCTGCGTCGATGGAGTCGTTGCAACCGCATGCACGCAAGATGCAGTTGATGAGCTCTGCCTGGGCAAGACCGGGAGAGTGGGAGAGGGAGTGGAGAGAGTCCTCGGCGGTGGATTGGAGGGCGGCGGAAGGGTTTAGGAGGGCGTCTGTCGGGGGAGATGAGGTAGGGAAGCGGGGACGGGGACGGATGGACGTACTGAAGAGAGGGTTGTCTGCGGCAATCTTTGTGTCTGTAGCAAGCTTGGTGGCATCGAAGACGCCGTTTGGGGGTTTCGGCTTAGCGCGGCGCGGCTTTGGCTTTGTGGTGGTGCGGGGCTTCTTTGCGGGTTGCTGAGACGCGCGTTTCTTGGGGGAAAACTCGTGCGGGTCGTCGGTGTCGGTGTCGGAGCGTTCGGATGGAGCGTCGTCGTCGTCGATGTCTTGTCTTTTTCGCTTTGAGGGGGACAAGAATGGCTGGACCTGTTTTCTGTCGCGCTGAGAGCGACGAGGCGCGGTCGAGGTCGGCTCGTCGGCCATGAGAGGGCAAGTCAACGAACGCGTCGCGTTTATTCGCACCCCTCCAAATAACCCCTCTCTCCTCTTTTTTTTTTTCATGCTCCGACTGTCGCGACTCTCTCGGATACGTCCATCCGAACGCATCAACGTCTGTTTTTTTTTTCTCTTTCCTCGTCGTTTCTCATTCTTTTTCCAGGTCCGATTCACGACGCCCGGTCATGCAAATCCGTATTTCATCGACCGCGCCCGTCTCGTCGACCCCGCTCACCCCGCCGCCGCTCAACTTGCCCTCTCAAAACTGCCCGCTGCCGTCGCACCGCAGTTCTCCATCCGCGCTTTTCCCAATGCCCTGCTCCAAAAACCTGTCGATTTTATTCCCGTAAATCCCCTCCTCGCCACCGATCTCGTCCGTGCACACCCCCGTCTCGGCGTCAATGCCAGGCGCAACGTCTCTCTTCTCTTTCACATCTCCAAAAAGGCCACAAACAAGTCGTCCGTTGTCCGTAGGAGACTCCGCTCCAAGATGACAACCGCGATCAGCCTTGTCCTCGGTCGCAACGCAGACGCAGTAGCCGCTCCCGGGACTTGCCAACCAACAGGCCCGTATCCTTGCCTGAATCTGATCTATCGCCCTCGATCAGAACGCGAGCACTTCCTTCCGCAAGGTCCCTCCCTAATCTGACCAATTCATTCATTCCCTGACCTGTCACCTAGGTTGGACTTTACTTGTCATACCCGGCCTAGCCATCTATAGAATGCCACTACCCAACCTCGTCCAAGCAGTCCGGAAGGCCCTCCTCAGCTTGGGTCAGAAATCGACATGTTTAGAAGCTTTGTGGTCTGCCCCACCCAAGAGAAGAGTCCCTCAGAATCAAGTCGTACATGAACCGCATGTAGTACGGACAAAGAGAGCATCAAGGAAGAGCACTTTGATCGTTAACAAGATATGTTAATGTGACATTGATAACATCTCATTCATATCATTCGTCCGAGACCAAGACTCGTCATTCAATCCATAGCTACTATGCTCAAGTAAGTCCTGATGCGATCCTGATGCCCCCTTATCGATAGAGAGTACGTTAAAATGGACTCCGCTCTCCAGAATTGTTCTAGAGATAATCGATTCAATCCCTGATTTCACCCTGATTCCATACTTGCGTTGATGCACCCCGCACTGTGCATAGATGAAATCCTTCTCAATGTTTTCAGTCACACCGAAACAAAGAAACTTGCTACCCAGCTGGCGCAGATATGCAAGGCGTTCCATGACCCAGCTTTGAATACAGTCTGGGCCGAACTGAACGACTTGACTCCTTTGGTACGATGTCTGTCCCCAGAAGCATGGGGATACAGGCAGTCAAACGGCAATCGCGTAAGGTGTTCATATTAGGAACAAACAGCGGTAAAATTGTGTACAGATCTATTCACTCGCGGAACCACTCAAACAGTCGAATTGGGACATCATTCTGGATCATGCACGTTGTGTACAAACTCTCCACCCGCGTGGTTCCTCGAGATTGAGTGTAGAATCCATTCATGTGCTCTCCAACCCACCCCTCCCCGCTGGACTGATTTTCTCCAACCTTCGTAACCTTCAGATATGTGACCCCGCTGCACACATTGCTTCCGTGGCACGACATCTCATCAATCCCGGAGTGACACTGATCTCGCTTGTGCATGCGGAAATCCTCGGCGCTACTATTCACACATTTGGAACTGAATGTCCATTCGTGACCGACTTCGTTTTCGTGTCCTCCGAATTGGATCTGTCCGAATCGGAATTCCACTGGCATGACATGATCTCAGACCTCACATATCATTGGCGAAACCTCTGTTCCCTGTCTTTTCATGGCGTTGTTCTCGACGCAGGTGCTTTATCTCGTCTCTCTTGTCTGCGTAACTTGCGTTCCTTGTCCTTGTTCTTCACCTTGCAAGGTGCAAACAGTCAACGTGAGATTCTCGCCGCTTCTGGCGATCCTCCACCTCCAGGCCCACGTTCACCTTTTTAGCGCTCCGTGATCTCGATCTCATTTCTTTGTTCACGCACCCTATGGAATATCTTGTCCATCATCTCCGTCTTCCAGTGACCTATGGATTTACACCCCTTCTTACTGGCTCTTCTTGTCTCTCTTTGGAGAACCTCATGCGGCTTTTCGTTGCTTTAAAGAGAGCCTACCCATCTTCCTCCTTGAACACCCTCACACTCAGTACTGAGTGCCACCTTCCAACACCTATGCTGGATCCCCCTCCGCACCATTTCTCTTTTGATCATCTTCCTCCTTTGACAGTTTTCGTAAACCTCAAAACGATCGTTATCAGCATCCATGCCCACGGTCTGGCTTTGGATGAAAGTGAGTTGCTCACATTAACATCTTCGTGGCCCCATTTGGAAATCTCCGAGGTGGGACGGGACTATGATGCGGCACCATCGAGCTGCATCACTCCCCAGGGGTTTCTCCAACTGCTGGGAAAATGCAGATCACTCCGAGCCCTCGCTTTCATGGTCGACACTCGTAATTACACTGCAAGGACACCCATGGCGTGGCCTCTCCATGCCAGAGCGCTCGTTCAAACTCCATGTCCTTGGCTCCCCCATCGAGGAAGGCATCTATCGACGCGCTCGCCGTTTTCTTTCATGTAGCGCCACACCCTTCTTTTACGCTGGAGACACTGGAACGATCCCCGTTTCTGAGGCAACCCGCGCCCTCGGGAGCTGTGTGATGTGTATCAGTATCGACGGGGAAAGGTTGCAGAGCTGGCTCGTGCTCTTTGGGAGGTTGAGACAATCCCTAGAGATGCTGTGAGCGGTCAAAAATTCCTGAGAAGCCTACTGTACGATTTCATTCTGCAGGTTCTTCGTGCCTCCCTCTGAGTGACGGATGCGATCACGATAGTTTTTTTCATCACACGGCTCGCACACGATTGCAGGTAACTAGATATTTTGGCTTGCAAGAGATCTCTTTGCGGGGTCGAATGTAGCCCCTGAAAAAATAACATAAAATACCAGATAAATAAGGGATGGACTCGGATCGTGACAGGAATGTGAGGGAATGGAGGCGACCAGACCAATGCATCTACGATCGCCCACTTGCTTCCAAAGTGTGTTTTGCAAGGAGACAATTTCAAACTCCACGCTGTGCCGTTGTGAGTCCTTATATCGATCTACTGGTCCGCTGACACAGCACAATGGAAGCGGTTTCGTCGTACCTCTTCGGTGCATTTTGCAGAGAAATATTGGAAAAAAGCTGAAAATGAGTCGGTCAGTGTCACCCTCGCTCCAGTGCGGCACCGTGATAGTAGGGTGGGATCCAAAGGAGGAAGGAACCAGAAGAACTTCGCAGCCAGCCATCATCGCCGAGTATCCACGTACATGCATCGAGGTAAGCACGCTGACAAGTGAAGCCGTGTGCTGAGGACGCCAGATATTGAGGATCATGAGTGTCGAATGGCGCAGGCTGGTTAGAGCTTGTCTCGGCATCCCAAATGCGCACCGTCTTATCGTGAGACCCGGAGACGACGCGCTTTCCATCAGGTGAAAATCCGACTGATGAGACCGGAGAAGTGTGTCCCTCGAAGGGCCCAGCGATGACAGAGCCTGTCTCGGCATCCCAAATGCGCACCATCTTGTCCCAAGACCCGGAGACGACGCGCTTTCCATCAGGTGAAAACCCGACTGATGTGACGAAAGAAGTGTGTCCCTCGAAGGGCCCAGCGACGACAGAGCCTGTCTCGGCATCCCAAATGCGCATCGTGTTGTCTTCAGACCCAGAGACGACGCGCTTTCCATCAGGTGAAAACCCGACTGATGTGACCTTTGAAGTGTGTCCCTCGAAGGGCCCAGCGACGACAGAGCCTGTCTCGGCATCCCAAATGCGGACCATGTTGTCGGAAGACCCGGAAACGACGCGCTTTCCATCAGGTGAATACCCGACTGATAAGACCGGAGAAGTGTGTCCCTCGAAGGGCCCAGCGACGACAGAGCCTGTCTCGGCATCCCAAATGCGCAACGTGTTGTCGTAAAACCCGGAGACGACGCGCTTTCCATCAGGTGAAAACCCGACTGATGAGACCGGAGAAGTGTATCCCTGGAAGGGCCCAGCAACGACAGAGCCTGTCTCGGCATCCCAAATGCGAACCGTCTTATCCCAAGACCCGGAGACGACGCGCTTTCCATCAGGTGAAAACTCGACTGATGTGACCCAATGAGTGTGTCCCTCGAAGGACCCAGCGACGATAGAACCTGTCTCGGCATCCCAAACGCGCACCGTCTTGTCTTCAGACCCGGAGACGACGCGCTTTCCATCAGGTGAAAACCCGACTGATGAGACCGAATCAGTGTGTCCCTCGAAGGGCCCAGCGACGACAGAGCCCGTCTCGGCATCCCAGATGTATACCGTGTTGTCTCCAGACCCGGAGACGACGCGCTTTCCATCAGGTGAAAACCCGACTGATGTGACCATTGAAGTGTACCCTCTCATAACGTTCTGCAATGATGGCATGTGTTCAACACCCCCTTTTTTCACGCGAACTATCTCCCTGAGTTTGTGACCGTACATGTGTCGAATATGCGATCTCTCTGGCCACATCGGCACAGCAGAGATATACAGGTGCGGTGCACTCTGAACAATCATTCCCCGAAAAACGGCCATAAACTTGACTATTTCAGACGCCAGATCTGCCAATTCCCTATTGTTGTTCTATTCCGTCCTTAATTTATAGAAAATCCGATAGGAGAGATTGACGCACCTGATACCACTCTTCGAGTATTTCCATCGCTGGTATTGCCACCTGGGTTTCAGCCATCAGACTGAGTGCCTCCAACCAATACAGAATTCTAGAACACATGAAAGACTCGACATCCGAATGCCCGTCAAAGTCTGACGGTTTAGTATTTGAGAAATGGATATGAGTCGTGAAATGCTGACAGGCATATCTGAGGGACTCTGGAATGGTCTTCTGAACACGTTCATGTAGACCAGGGACATCCTTATTTAATAGATAAGATGTCTCAAGACCGCACATGTTAAAATGCAGTTGATTCCTCATAAGCCGCAGGCAGCAACGAGCAAGAAATTGGTGTCGATCCGATACATTGATGAACCATGGCTTGTTCCCACAGCGCTTCGGGTCTGTGAGATAGTCGGCAATGGAAGCATGAAGTGTCCTGATCGGCTGGGTTTCACTGTACCGAAGGAGAAAGCGAAGAGACGAAAGGATCGTGGATGATGAAATTTCCAATCCTAGAAGTTGATCGAGGGCTATGATGGTCATTGGTGCCTGGCCAACAACGACAGCACCAACGATGGCACGGAACCTGTCCACGAAGCGGTCATCCGTCCAGTCGGCAATAGACTCTAGAACAGTAGCAAATAGACTATCGAGCCTTTCGATGCTGCTGGTACTGTTCGACGTTAGCAGATAATAAAGGGTATTTGCTGGATTGATAGAATTTTCAATGAATGCTACCGTCGTGGATGCCAAAATGAACACTCCCTCCATGAACCACGAGAATTTGAGCATCATCGGACGTCCTGGCCAGTCGTATCGTAGTCTACTCGAGGGCCGGCTCTCACGGATTCTAAGCATGCCATCGTATAAGAACACGAGGACATCCTCTGTGGATGGTGGGAGCTCGACCCGATGGATGCGATGAATGTTTGGAGATGTCATTAATGGCGTTTGGATGTCCGGTTCGGCACGACTGGTGATGAGAAATTTGAGTGGGGGATGAAGCAAGGTGAACATCTTTGCTATAAGGTCCACGAGGACCCTACGAGTTTTGGCGTCCCCGCATTCATCAAGAGCATCAAGAATAACAAGGAGAGGGGAATCTAGCTTGTGTTGGCATGCAGTCAAAGGCCCGTGAAGAAGCTCGGTGAATTGAGTGGCAAGCGATTCGGTAGCTATTTTGGGATTCTTCTCGACAACTTCCAGAATAGGAACTTGGAGATCTAACTTGTTGATGGCGAGTTGATAGGCAATGGTGCGGATAACAAGATTAGGATCACTCGAGGTGGGATCGTTCCTGTCAAAGAACAGGTATCCAACGCACAGTCCTTGGCGTTCCTCGGCAACGGAGTTGGCGATGGCGCTCTTCCCAAACCCTGCATCACCATAAAGCCAATACACGTTGGTGTCGGAGGATAAGTCGTTGACCCAATGGAGAATGGGGTCGATGAACTTTCGACGTGTGCCCATTAGACATGACTTGCGCCCAGACGGATCCATTTTGGCGGGATCGAGCACTTGATTGAGAAGTGCTAAGAATTTCTATGAGCTATAGAAAATGGCGAAAACATTTTCACTGACTTTGGTCTGTATGGATGGTCGTCAAAGCGGATGTAGCAGACGGGCCCTTTTTGCCAGGATCAAGGACTTGATTCAGGACATAAGCCATAGAAAATAGTGAAAACATATCGACAAACTTTGGTCTGTATGACTGGCCGTCAAAGCGGATATAACAGGTAGATCCCTTTCGGGAGGATCGAAGACTTGATTGAGACACGCTAACAACATCCATGAGCTATAGAAAGTGGTTAAAGTATATCGACGAACTGGGCTCTCTAGTTTGGCTGATCGTCGAAGTAAATGTAACAGATGGATCCGTTTCGAAAACTTGGTTCAGAAGCACTAAGAATGATAATTCATGAGCTATAGAATATGGGGAAAACACATCGACTGACTGTGCTCTCCATAACTGGTCGTCGCAGCAGATGTGGCAGATGGATCCATTTCAGCAGGATCGATGACTTGGTTCAGAAGCGCTGAGAAGATGTATAAGCAAAGAAAATGACGAAAACATATAAACGGACCTTGCTCTCCATGACTGCCCGTCGAAGCGGATGTACTCATTACGACTTCCAGTGAAGTTCGCGGTTTAAACAATCGTAATAGTCTTGAGAAACATTTTGGCTTGCAGATACGAACCATGGACGTCTATGGATATCGAGTGGCGAGAACGTTGAGACAGATGAGGATGAAGTAAGATAAAGGGACGCACCAATTTATAAAGTGACACGACAGGGAACTGCAGGGGTATCTGACAAGAGGGAGAAAGTGAGGGTCGAGAAGAAAAATGGGAAGGGGGTTTGACCGTTCTTGGGCGCTCAAGGCAACGTGACGTGTGACAGGGAGTGAGAGTCGAAGTTTCATTGCTCCAATTTTTTAGCACCCGCGATACGCCAGAATAAATTGCGAGACTATTTAACATGATCCCGCCGTCAGTCATGCTGCAAGGTCACCCAAAGCATCCACCTGATTATATGCAACCCCACGGTGCTTGCCCTAACCAGAGCCCTCACCGCGACTTTCAACCATACGATGAAAAACTTACACAATATTAATTACCCATCAGTCCCATCTCAATGTGCGAACCGAAAATCAAGCCGCCCGTTCCCAACGTCCTTGGTCCCATTCAGATACCCCGCCTTTTCCTAACACATCCCGGTCAGGGCGTTGACATCGTCCGATGGAAATCTCTCACCTCAATCATCATGCGGTCCCAAACCCTGGCACACTGACGGTTCCGCCAGATATAATACAGCTTGGTGCCGGGAAACAACACGACCAGGTCGATCGCGCAAACAATAATCAAGATCCTATTTCCCCGTTCGTCTGCACAAACACGCATATGAGACACCCTTGCTGAAACAAAAAAAGGGGGGGCACGTACGTCTGGGCGCATCGCTAGCGACGTATATCTGAGAAATAATGATCGAACATACTTGGGAGAACCTATGGAGTTCTGTGACGCCGCCGATGGGTCTGAGAGATGGCACGTCGACGTACATGTTGTACAGGCACGCAGTACGGCACGATTCCCCACCCCGCCCGAATTCCTGGAAATCCAGCCCATCTGATCATCACCAATCTCGCATACATTTGATAAACACGTGGACCTACTTGAATCGGGTGACTAGCGCTGAGATGAAGACGATTAGTATACATGGCGAGGAAATAAACAATGCACAATTGAAACGAACGGATGCGAAAGGAGCCCGGTGAGTAGTCCCTGTCATCCGATAAGCTCCGTCCCATACAATGTGCAAAGAATACGAACGAAAAAGAGTCACGGGTGCGGGCTCGATGGTAACACGTATATGGCCACCGAGAACGGCATGAGCCATACGTCCCCCATCATCGCCGCAAAGGCGTGTTCGTTCGACGACTATAATACGAGTGAGATAAAGATGTTGATGAGCCCCATCACTTGGTAGGATATAGTCAGCAAGTTGGTGCTGAAGGTGGTAAATCTGGAACTTCGAGTCAGCGGTAGATCGATGCAATCATATAGCGTTGACTTGCCCTGCATGTCTAAGCAAAAGAGCAATGTACCTGGCAGGTGGGCCCGCGGGTATCCCGTACGCGAGGCTGCTATGAACGGCGTCGGTAAAGAACTTTGTACACGATTCACTCGCACTCACATGATATATAGAAACCACAGGTCGAAGTCACAGATAACATCCCAGATCTTGTTCAGGCTCAGTCCCTCTCGGTTGTGCATGTCACTCTAGTGATATTCAGCATGTATCACTTTACAAACACTGCTCATCACACACTTTGGTTGGATCATCACGAGGGATCTTGTTGACTATGATGAGTTCTTTGCACTCGGTAAACCATCCCTTTGGTCGGAACCACGTTTTCATCTGCGTTGGAGAGGGAGGCATGTCGAAAAAAGAGGCGAAGCCAATGAGAAACGTAATCGAGCCCCTGTGGGTGCAATCAAGTCAACTAATCGTCGTAGAGCTGCATAACGTACTCTATCAAGAAAAGCCACCTGAGAGTTTACATGATGATGAGAGACCAAGGTGTAAGAAAAGTGACTTGCCGCCACCCAGCTTTTCCTGCAGCACCATCCAGATGCAAAATACGAAAGGCGAGGAAGCTACTGCCGATGCCACGGATGGTCGCGAACATTGTGAGACCACACAACCGAACAGGAAGCTCCGTCTTGGAGTAAAAGACGTGATCAATAGACAAGAGAATGACGATCAAAAGAACGGACAAGACATGTACAAAATCAGCCCAGGTACGAAGCTAGGACGAGATCGGATATCTTTGCAGAGCTGGTAATCTCATACCCTCCTTGACAGAGTCTGTTTTGCAATATATGAGGGCATGCGTGCAAAAAGGACAAGTAATCATACCCGGTCAATGCACGACACGTAACAAAGGAAGCTCTACCCGTAAGCCAGAACTGACTAAAAGAGACGATGCCTATGGCGCGTTGAGCATGCATCCATAGAGCCGGTAAATAACGCACTCGAGAGATATATCTGGGTTAGTATCCACCGATCGGGACCAACCTGATATCATCAATATTTGAGGCGGACCCTCAAGCTTCAAGTGTTAAGTCGTCAGACATACCCGCTTCGAAACTGCTTGAAAAGGCAATTGTGGACACAAGTTGGCAGGGAAGAAAAGGGTGTTCCCCAAGTTAAAATCTAATCTCAGAAAATGAGACGCCATATGGAAAGTAAACGTCTGTTTACCGTCAGTAGTCAAATGCAAATAGGAAAGAAAGCTGGTCGAATTTGCATGATTCAAGTTGGCAATGTCCAGGGAAGAAGACCATGATCTTCCAGTCGACCTTGCGCAAGAGAGCCTTTATGATGGTCAACAACGTAAACCGCTGTTCACTGCTTGGTTACCCTCTCCTCTCCCTACGTCCACCTCGCCAACGGATTAAAACTGTGGATATTCTCATAATCCTTCTTTAGCGAGTAAAACGGGGCAACACAAGGGTCGTCAAACACGGAGCGTCTCGTAGCGATGGCGTCAGAATGAGGAGGAGGATTTGTTCGCTTAGAAAAGAGTGCCTTTACCCAACCCAAAGAAGACTCGACCTCGGGGTCGACGAGATCCCACTCGTATCCAACTTCACAAATGTCGTTGGCTATAGATTACTAGGTAAGAATCTGCGACAGGGAAAGCGGGAAGTACTTACCAGGGTCTGACAGACTAGGAAGCAACATTGCAAGGGTCGGATATCGAAGAGCAGAGCCCGGACTCCCAAATTTTATGCATCTCAGTGAGTCCCGTGGGGACCGCGAAAGGCCTCGTTGAAGAGCAAAGAGGTGTTGGGGTCCAGATCGTGATTCATTGTAACCGTTTCATCAAACTCAATGCTTCTTGGTGGTCTGCGCACGATTGCCGATAAGTTGGACCAATAGAGTTCATAGCACGAATCGTAATAGTTTCATTGAGACGCCCTAAGCGCGATATCGATGTTCTTCTGATAGCAAAAGTCTGGTTTTGAGAGCATGGTTGGGTGCGGTGATTTGAAACCAGGTCGAAATGCGCAGAGGGCGACGTTGAACGCACAAAATGAAGTCGCTAGTATGGAGTGTAAGGCATGGATGAAAACAGTCGAATACGGGGACATGATATATATAGAACACTAGAGAGCGAACCTTGAGAAGTCAAGAACATTGATCATATAAAAAAGATCGTTTCCTGGAACGCTCGGGCTAGCTGAGAGAATACGTTGTTAAACAATTATGCGGCTGACGTTGCCCCAAGGAGTTGTAGGCAGAACCTATCATAGGGAGCATTGACACTAAGTATAGGTTGGCCAGATGATGGGAGGAAGATGATGTTAAGAGATTTGTGTCTCTGTTGTGACTCTAGTAAGTAGTAACTAGAGAAACAACTCGTACGAAGGTTCAATGTAGCGTGATTAAGTAATCGGTGGTTGTACAACCGCACACCGTTTGCTCAGAAGGCAAAATATCTAATAGATGAGAGAAGTGATCGACCTTGAACATGTGAGTACCAGCTCTTGAAAGAATCCAACGGAACCAACAAACGACTGGCCTTGCGTGGAAGCTCACCGAATGATTCAAGAGTGATGATGGATTGCAATACATTCGTAGAAACTACAACAGTGCGCCATGATCTTGGTTGTCATCACGACTTTCCGTTTGCCTTTTTGAATTCTTCCGATTCCAGGACTTGCTGGTGCATGATCTTGAGCATTCATGCCGGCCATGATAGACTCGACCAGGATGCTGGTGGCTAGCTAGTGCCGGTGAGTAGGGAGATAGACGACTTGCCAACAGGTTCGGGTTGTGAAGGGTGGATAGACTTCTGGGGTAACAGGGGTGGGATATTGTCCTCATTCTTGGGCTTTGCGGGTTGCTTTCCCTTTGTGGAAGTGTTTGCCTTGACTGTGGAGGATCGGAACGCACTGGTTTTGATCGCGTTGTTGACGAGACGCCCGTCCTTGTTCCACTATACCCGCACGCGACCAGGATTCTCCCAGCCACGGAGATGTGACTTGTTGACTTCATGGAGGGCACCGAGACCAAGACGGCTGGTGGATTCTGCAATGCCCTTGCTGAAGGGCCACCAGACGGTCGTCTCGCGAGCCATCCTGCGCTCGCTGCCATAGGACGCTTTGCATTGATATATATTGGACATATACGCGTCCACCTGGAGGGGGGGTGAGCGGGGGAGGGGTGCGGGAGGAGGAGATACTTTTTGTAGGGGGTGATATCGGTAACGGTGTTTGGTGAGGGGTGGTTGCAGGACCGGCGGTGTTATCATCGGAGCCGTCTTCGTCGTCGGATGATGCGATCTGTTCGAGAAGTGTTTGGGAAGAGATCGTCGTCGTCGTCGAGGAGTCGATGGCGGCTGTGTGGCGTGCCGTGCAGTGGACGAGTGTATAATTCCTAAGCAAGTGCGAGCCATGTCAAGATGATGCAGTTCGTTTCTGACCTGCGTACGCCTTCTCAGCTCCACGAACCGTTTGGCAATCGCCGTCTCATGCACTGCTCCTGGCGTCCACAGCCCACCGCTAGCCCGTCGACCCAGGGAAACTCCAGCATGGGAGTCGTGCGCGTGGTCCCTCTCGGGAGGAGCGTGCCAAGTTTCTTGTGTGGAATGCCCTTCTCGTTGCGGTTGCGCTGACGGTCGCGTTGATGCGGTCGAGGGTGGTAGAGGCGAGGCAAGTAATCGAAAAGAAGACCAGCTTGCGGCGTGGTTGCACGATTTCAGGCACAAGAATGGGGACGATATCGATGATGATTTGCCGGAGCGGTCGTCGCACCCAAAGTGGTCGACGAATCCGGCGGATCTGCAAAAGTGTTGGTGGTGGGGGGGTCCTTCAAGCAGGCAGGGTCATGTTAGTCTGCATGGCCTGAACACAATGCCGATGCAGGAATGCTGGATGAGAGATAACAAGGGAGTGAACAGCAAGGTCTGTTCGCCCGATATTTTTTCTCCTTAGTTCATGAAACGAGTGTAAAACCACTGTTCAACGTGTTATATGCCATGAGAGTTCGATTCGATGCCGATGTTACAATTCAACGTACGATGTCCTACTACTGTCCCTGTTGCCAACCACGATGCATTCACGTCTTCCTCCGTTTGCTCGTCTGAACACACCCTCTCGTCTGTCCTGCACGCGTTTCAAGAAATCCACTTTGTCGAGGTAGCCACCACCTCGTCGATTGGGGTCCAGTTCGTCCTTGACGTCACTCGACGCTACTTGCCAGTCCATCACGGATTTGTCGAGGGCTGTTATTTTTTTGGCGTGGGACGTCCTGGATATCGAGGGGAGTGCTGTGCGAGGTTTTCGAGGACCAGGTCGTTTGGGTGCGGGTGCGGGTGCAGGGCTCTCTTCCTTTTGGAGGATCCGGCGTGGAGATGGACGGGGATGCGGAGCCAGCCATCCAGCGAGGCCACTTTTTATATGAATATGCTAGTATGAGGCTGACCCTTTTGTCTAAGTACTGCTTATCCGAAAGCCGACTATGTACCAGAGTCTCTCAGCAGCAATCACCGTCCGATCCATGTCCTCCAAAGCCTACGTCGTCCCGCTCAATCCAGCTAACCCCGGTCAGAACGCCACACTCTGGACGAGACTCCCACTTTGCAAGCTCCCCAAAACAGGCACCTCCCACCTCTTTTATGGTGCGAGTGGGGGAACGGATGTGACTGCCCTCGTGTCGCTTGGTGATGCATTCGAAGCCCAAAAGGGTGATGCTCGTCGTGAGATCGTCCGAAAGGCTGTCGGGAACGGCGTACAGTCGATCAAGGCTCTCGGAGAAGGCATCTCTGAAACGATCATCGATGCCTCTGCTGATCCCCATGCAGCAGGTGAGATCCTCGCGTGTCATGCATTGGCTTCATCTCATTGTATGTATCAATCAGCTGTTGCTGCACAGCTAGCTTTATATGACTTCACTTTGAAGACCTCCCTGCCCTCTCCCTTTGATCCTCGCAAGAAGGAACCTGCACCAGAAAAAACCAAGCTCCTGCCAATCGTTAAATCAGCAGATTGGGATCGTGGTATGATCTATGCCAATGCTCAGAACTTGGCTCGCACGGTGATTTCATATCTCTCACTATCTTTAGACTACTCTGACTTCTACTCGCAGCTCGGTGAATTACCCGCGAACATGTTGACACCCACTGTATGTCCAAGCATGCCAATCCGAAAGGTTCCTTTGATGATGTTCTCAGGCGTTCACCGAACGCGCCAAAGAAGCGCTCAAAGACCTTGCGAATGTAGAAGTCACCGTCCATGACGAAGGTACGAGCCTCGGGATCCACAATGCCTTATACATAATAATAAAGCTTAATCTTTAACTAGCTTGGGCTGCAGAAAAAGGAATGGTAAGTTTTACCAATCAGCTCCTCCGTGGATGACCTTGTTGATTCGCGTGTAGCGAACATTCCTTTCTGTGACCAAGGGCACCAATGAACCTGCCAAGTTCCTTGAAATGTACACGCCCTGTCTTCGTTTATAGATCCTAGCTGACATTTTTAAGACACTACCGTGGGGCTCCTAGTGCGGACGATAGGCCAATTGCCCTCGTTGGCAAAGGTATTACATTCGATACTGGAGGAATCTGCCTCAAGCCTCGTGAAGTATGTCATCACATTCAACCTCTTGATCAACCATAACGTATCGAGCACATAGGACATGAAAGCAATGCGGGGTGACATGTGTAAGATGTCCGAGAGACGCTAAGAGCCAACTCTAATCTTGACAATAGGTGGTGCCGCTACCGTCCTCGCATCGACGTTGGGGATCGCACAACTCAAACTTCCGTACGTTGCTTTCATGCAAAGTGTTCTATCGCGCACGAAACATGTGTGTTTTGCTAGGATCAATGTGGTCGCGCTTGCCCCTCTCTGCGAAAACATGCCAGGTCCGAGTGCAAGTAAGCCGGGCGACGTGTGAGTAGCGTTGTCCGTATCATCAAGTGGCATGCTGCATGCTGTGTTTTAGAGTCTATGCAATGAATGGCAAATCCGTCGAGATTGACAATACCGATGCGGAAGGCAGATTGGTCCTCGCGGGTGAGACTTTACTTAAATGCATCAAGTTGTTGTCATTTGACCTGTCCATCTAAAGATGCGCTTTACTATGCATCGACTCAGTTCAACGCACACACGGTCATCGACGTCGCAACATTGACTGGGTATGTTTATCTGCCGTGTTTGAACCGAAGGAAAACCGACGGAATTGTCGTTACACAGAGCTATCCGCATTGCGCTTGGCGAGCTTTACACGGGTGTATACTCAGTAAGCAACTTCATTATATCACGGAAAATATGATGAACAGCGCCTAGACGTCCGACGAACTCTGGGAACAATTGCATGCTGCTGGTGAAGCAGAGTACGACCGCTTCTGGCGTATGCCCCTAGACGAGGATTATGGGCCACAAATTCGTTCTTCTAACGCAGACCTGTGCAATGTCCGTCACCACTCTCCGTTATTATCGTTTAACTTATGCTTTTTTTTTTCAAGCACGGTGGCACCCCTGGAGGATCATGCACCGCTGCGCTCTTTCTCAAAGCGTTCGTGGACGGCATCGAGCCAAAGGAAGGGGAAAAGCAGCCTGCTGTGCAATGGGCACATCTTGACTCTTCAAGTGTAAGGCAGGTGCGTGGCGATTCAGTACCCAAAGTTTTCCATGTATCCTGATGTCACGACAGTCCAGTCGACCTCTAGCATACCAGGCAAAGGGGATGACGGGACGTCCTGTTCGGTGAGTCGTATCGCGTTGTTGAGAAAATAGGTTTGAATAACCTATGTTGTCTCACCTGTAGGGCGTTGATCGAGTATGCGAGGCGTTTATCTGGGCAAGTGGAGTGAACTTGGTATGTACTGGCATCTAAATCTCAACTGTCGTGTCATGATGGTTATGCACTGGCCCATCACACGGCTGCGGTTGCTCCAAGTACAGTTACTGTGTTACGGTACTGTAGTACTTGAGTGTCTTGAGACTCAATATTCGTGGAGATTCACTTCGTACAATGAAGACTTGATGAAGAAGGATGACACCGATGATTGATCGGATCCAGTGAGTTTGGAATATATTATACTAGTAACCAATAAGCAGAACTTTAGGCTCCCTTTCGGCAAGGCCTCAGTCGACGTCGCCAACACTTGGTGAGGTGAAGTAGTGCAACGGTTTTCATGAAAGACCCTTCAAGCTGATTGATCATCGATCATCACCGAGCCCATATTGAACAAGTAAGTAAACGAATTCACACCCACAAGTATGCATCTTGTCCGTTTGTCACGATATCGACATGGCCTCCTCTACACACACATCTTCATACCACAAACAATATCAGTACCGCCGTCGAGTGGTCGACCAAAGCTTGTCAGTGGCCGTTCGAGCCATACGCCTACGAGGTTTGGCATCTATCGCAATGCGCCGGCTGTTCCAAGAGCCCAAACTCGTGTCTATCCATGTAAACACATGGCGACGCGATGTAGCCCAAACTCGAATCGCTGTTTTCGAACACGTCCTGACCTAGGGAGGCATGTCTGTGTTGCACAGGAACGCCAGGAATTAGGCTATCATACTCCAGATCAAGAACTTGAAATCGATTCGAGAGCTACAAACGATCTCGAGAGTGGAAGAGAATGTACACCTGAGTATGGACGTGGGATTGAAGCCAAAAAAATATGCATGAACCTGGAACGGACAAGCTATGGTGTCGAGATGTGTAGGATAGATGGATCTTGTTGGTCTTGTCATCAGACTCAGGCTGGTTTCAGCGCCTGGGTTAACCTATACGGATCCGTCGCAATGTGTTGGCAGCATGAGTACGACACTATGGCTGGAAGGGTATCCTAGATGTACTCACGGAACAGGTTCTCGCTGCAGCAGCACAATGGACTCGCAATGGGATATGCCAGTCATGGTTGGCATAAGGAGCCCTGGTTCGTCACCTTTGACGTTGAAAAAATGAAAGATAGAGGACGTTGGCTTGGAAAATTGAGTAGCTTGCAACAGACTCGGATGCACTCGACCTCAAGGTCACCCCATTGCGACGGAACAATCGAAGGTTGGGTGATGATTTCTTTTTTGATATCTGACTATTGTCCTGTTGGGGTGGGTACAGGTAAAAATAAGGGCACAGGTGCCCCCGCCGCTCCCCGATCTTGCAAATAAATGCTCTGGATGCAGGCGTAAGGCCCCCTCCCCCCATTCCTGCCGGTGGGTTTAGATGTATAGATCTTCCTATCAACGGACACCCTTGTGATAGCGCACATGTGGGTATGATATGGCTGACTCCGTAGACGGAAACATGAGCTGTAGACCGAGTTATGGCTTGGTGGGAGAGGAGTAGAGGAACGAGTGAAAGTTAGTAAAAATATAGAAATAGAGAGAGGCGGGAGAGGGAAGGCATGGTCGCGGTCGCTCTGCGGAAGCGTGCGATCGTGGCCCTCTAGTCTCCTGCCAGTTTGGTCCTCGATTGTGCCCCAAAGGACGCACTCCTTCCCTGAGTGCGCGTGGGCTTATGGCGTTGTGGAGTTCCTCTTGCTGTGCTGGTTCGTTTCGTGTAGCAGCAAAGCGTTCGGTGGTATCGATGTAGCGAAGGAGGCACTCTACTGCCAATTGATCTGTGAGCATATGTTTGAGGTCTAGCGAGTGCTGGCCAAGTTGTCTAGTAAGTGTGATGCGTTCGCGGGAGTACTTGAGACAGTATTCCGGAAGGTAATGACAGACGGTTTCGACTACTCCTGGGCAGTGTGGGCAGTTGTGTTTCAAGGTGCACGCTGAGTGGCAATAGCCTGTGCGGAGCCAGATGAGGGTGTGAGACCAATCGTCAACGTTGGGAATGAGGTGATGAATTTACTGTATGTGATGCAGTGCAAGATGTGATTTTCGTCTCTTTGGACGTCGCACGGTGAACAGGAAGGAAGATATCATTTATCTACATGAACATGAGTGAGAGACGAAGGAGAGTTGGAGTGGCAGAAACGCTGAGGGCTGTCCGGCCTGGATAGTACCTCTGATAACTTGAAGGTCCGTGTCGGGGTGGGAACGTGGCAACGAGGACACCCACGGTGGGACTCACGCACCCAGGGCCCCAGAAAGAGCTGCGAGGCACCAAAATGGAATGTGGAGAGGACAGCGTGGGCTGGCCCAGAAGATGCCGTTATATCTCGGTTGTCCGATAAATTAATGCGTCCCGCCACTGCCAGCTCACTGACAGATTTTCCGACTGGCTGAGTCTGGCTGACAGCTGGATCAATTCTGACAACTGTGAGCTGTCAGAACGGATTCAGAGCGAGCCGGCAACATTCTCAAGGTCGGATGCGAGCGGTCGCGTCTTTCGCATAAAGTGTTGATTTAACTTTTATTTTTCCTTTAAATTGCGATGCACAACGCACTCCTCATCGACGAAATAATTCTAAACATTCTCAGTTATTTGTTCCACGGCGATGTGCATGGGAGTCGCCCCCAAACAAAGCAGTTTGCCACCAAGCTGGCGAGGACATGCAAGGCGTTCAAAGAACCAGCGTTAAACATAATCTGGGGCCAATTGGATGACTTAACTCCTCTCGTGCAATGCCTGTCCCCAGAATCATGGGGATACGAGCGGTCGATTGACAATTGTGTAAGGCGACTCAGGTTTTCATACCCACTTAGGTGCTAAAAGTGGGTGCAGGTCTATTCACTCAGGAAACCCCTCGAACAGACGGATTGGGATACCATTCTAAGTTATGCACGTCGCGTGCGAGCTCTCCCTTGGCTGCGTGGTACCTCGGGTTTGGCTGCGGATTGTATCAAAACGCTCTCCGACCCACCAATTTCTACTGGATCAATTTTCCCAAACCTTCGTATTGTTGGGATTGACGGGCCCGTCGCAGAAATCACTCTCATCGTACGACATCTTGTAAATTCTGAACTGAGAAACATCTCGCTTGCCAGCACAGGAATCCTTGGCCCTGTTATTCATGCATTCGGACGGGAATGTCCATTCGTGACCACCTTCAGTTTCGAAATTGCGGCGGATTCGACCTCCGATGACACGACCCCGGACCTTGTGTGTCATTGGCGAAGCCTCCGTTCTGTGGCTTGTCGCGACGCAAGTTTCAATGTCGATGCACTGTCCCATCTCTCTCGGTTGCGTTGTCTGCCTTCGTTGCACTTCTACGTGCAGCATGGAGTAGTCAATCAAATTCGGACCACTCAATCCTCCATTTTCGCCTTTTCGGCGCTCCATAGTCTTCATCTCAGTTCTCGATTCTCGACCACTATCGACCATCTCATCCGCCATTGCCGCTTTCCAAAAATCTGTGTCTTTACTGTTTTTCTTACATCCCGTCCCTCCTTACCAGATCTTATGTCGCTTTTCGTGGCCCTACAAGATGCCTGCGCCGTTTCCGTCTTGAACACCCTCGAATTCAGTTCCTGGCACCGCACTGGAATAACTATGCTGGACTGGCCTCCATACTGCATCTCCTTTGATCATCTTCGTCCTTTGACAGTGTTCGTGAATATCAAAACCATCGTGCTCAACATTCAAGCTTACGGTGTGGCTTTGAATGAATGCCAATTACTCACTTTAGCAACTTCTTGGCCCCATCTGGAGACGTTCGAGGTGGGAAGGGACTATGACTGGGCGCCATCGAGCGCCATCACTCCCGAGGGCTTCCTACAACTCTTGGAAATATGCAGATCGCTAAAAACACTCTACTTTATGTTCGACACTCGCAACTACACCACAGTTCAGCAAGGACATCCGTGGCGTGGCCTTGCGATGCCGGAATGCTCGTTCAGCCTTCACGTCCTCAATTCTACCATCGAAGAGGCGTCTATTGACGCGCCCGCCGTGTTCTTTCACGTCGCACCGCACCCCAATTTTACCCTGACGACCCACTGGAACAATCGTCATTTCCGTAGGAGCACACGTCCTCGGGAGCTTTGTACTTCGTATCACTACCGATGGGAGAAGGTTTATGAACTGTCACGTGGGCTTTGGGATCGAGACGCAGTCCCCACATGGGTATGGTTCCTTTCCCCTGTCTATGACTTAATTAATATGTATGTAAAGTCTCCATAGCTTGTACATCTAGGGGTTTTAACACTCGCCATTGGGTTCCGACATGCATCGTGATCCAATTCTGAACTTGAGTTGTCCTGCATGGACTGACCGTTCGGTGAGATATGCCTATAAAATCAACACACAATTTTTTCTAGTCAGACTCGGAAGAAAGTAGTTTGGGAAAGAGCAACTTGAAAGCCACATTTAGGGTACTCACCTGTTATCGAAATCGAGTTGATTGATCAATGTCTTCAGTTGCCGGCGATAACGACTCAGTCATCATACTAGCAGGGGGCCTGGTCAGTAAGTACCTTGCTCATGAGGTGATTGTGGGTCCCAGTCTAACTTACTAGTGACTCCACTAGTAGACTGGCCTGGACTTATAGATGGTTGACGTTTTCACCTTGATCAAGTATCAACTCGCTAAGACGGTCTCACTTGGACATGTCAAACAAACATAGCACAGGGATCTCGGTTGATCTCATGATCTACTGGAAAGCTCCAATCGATCAGAGTCACGCAGTACAACAACTTGAGCCTTTCCCACCCCTCTGCATGACCGCACTGTCTCTGCCATTTCTCATACAAACAAGCACCTCGTTGATCTTCCTCACCCCCAGTGCAAGCGCGCTGGCGTAGTGCCCATCCTGCAAGCTCTTGAGTTGCGACATCTGTAGCACGATATCGTGCATCCTGTCCGCGACCTGGTCGAGTGTCGACGACACTTCTACAAGTTCTTCCAGCGTCTGCGATGCATTGTTGATCTCCGCGCCTTCCACCTGACTCGCCAACGTGCTCATGAGCGTCCATCGTTTATGCACGAGCGCTTCGTATTGCACCTTGCGGTCCGTGTGCCCCAACTCCAAACGACGCACCTCGTCCGCAATCTCACCATCCAGGACTTCACGTGTCAACAACCGGATGGACGAAGACTTGGATGACTCCTGGATGGCATGCGATACCACCTCCTGGAGCTGCGCGGATGTAAGAGTCCACTGAGCAGCCTCTAATGTCAGTGCGTGCCATTTTAACGGGGACATTTGAAACTTGGGAGGAGGCTGCGAGGCGGCAGCTCGCAGTTTACACCACCGTGATTCAGGCTTATCACCCCCCTCAGAAGATACGGCGCCGTGCATTTCGGGAACGAATGCGTCGAGAAGCTGTTCGGTCCCGCTTTGTTTTCTCGGGCCGATGGGTTGCGCTGGGCGTGTTCTGCCGCTGCACTGCATAGAACCGGAGGTGGACACCAATCGGCTACGCTGAAAATCGGGATCGGAAAGGGGTGATGACGACGAGGAAGGCAGGGAAGTGGAAATAGGATGGTACGCTGTCTTCTCTGATGCTACAGCATTATATGGAGGAGGGGGGAAGTAGGATGAAGAGATGGACACGTCGGATGCAACGGAAGAAGGGGGGATTCGCGCTGGTGCTGAAAGTGGCTGACTTAATACAGTTGGTGGTGGCGAGGGTAGGGTTGATTCCACGGGAAATAGGGGCGCGGCAGATAATGAAGTTTTAGGTTGACTGACAGGATTAGATGCCGAAGGTGACGATAAGGCCACTGTTGCACTGGCAGCTAATGCAGGAAAATGTAAATGTGATCCATCGGGCGACTCGGGGAGGGGTATAGAAGTCGGTGATGGATGCACGACAAGAGCAGGGTGCGGGATTGGTCTAAGCGGCGAATCAACGTTACTTCTGAGGACAAGTGGCATAGACGAGCGTCGGGCGAGTGCCAGCCCAGCTGGCACTCCCAGTAAACAGGGACTCGAAGTTGAGGTATGGAGTGGACGTCGATCCTGGACATTCACAGGGTTATGTGAATCCCCCGTGTTCTTCCTCGATGCCTCTTCGTTATTCACATGCGCGTGCGCGGGAGATGGTAACTTCGATTTAAAATCTCGTCCAAGCAACAAAGACGACCAGGATTTGCGTAATACACCGCTTATGTTATTTACCTGTGACTTCACGGTGGAATAAAACCTTTTTGATCCAAGCCTGGCAATTTTCGGAGCTTGAGGTTGTCTACGTTGCCCTTGGTTGTTGACGTTCAACAGGAGCGTATACGCGGGTGAGCAAACCATGGATGTCTCTGGAAATGTCTGGCATCCTGCCGATCTGCTCGACACTATATGCGACGAGGAACTTGACCCGGGGCTAACGGGTCGATTATAGTGGCGCAGCTCGTCATGATCGTTCACTGATGAGGTTGCTGAAGGTATATCATGTCCTTGGTCTGAGGCAAGGGTGCCGTCCAACTGATCCTTGGCTATGAAGAAGTTGTCAGATGGGGACAAAGAGTCAAACAAGGAACCTATCATACAGTCAATCTGAACAACACGATTTGATCCGTTAATCCTGCATTTCTGTTCCGTGTCACCGAGCTCCAGTTCCTGCGATATATACGAGGCACACGAATCCGAGCCAAGAGAAGAGATCACAATCTCCGGTGCAGGCGGCATAAAATCGAACTCGTCCAAGCTGTGATCGTCCGAGCTCGATACAAGCGATCCTTCCTGAGAGGAGTGGCGTGTCATTCCTTGAGCATTCACAGTCGATGATGAGTCAATCGGAGTTGTCGAGACGCCGTTCTTGAGGGCTCTTGTGCGTTCCGGGATAGGACATATATTCTCCTTTAGTGACATATCTGGGACGTCGGTTGAAATACATTCTGTCCGTGAAAGAATGTTTTGTATGCGAGAAATTCGCTGTGAAATTTCTGAACCGAATTCAAGATCGGAAGATCCGATGCGGGAATCCGGCGTAGAATATGCCGACGCGGCGCTCGCCGCAGACTTGGGGGAAAAGACATAGTTCGAGTTCGATGGACCACAGATAAACCACGTGGGCACTGGGGGAACAGGAGGGATTGGCGATGACCTCCCCGAGGGTGATAGGAAAATAGAGTCGCGACGAGGCAACGTTGCAGAGTCCTCACGCACGTGTCGCGAGTTGCTGTGTTCGCTCGACGAAAGTACAAACGAGGAGGCGATCACGGCATGTGCAAGAGTGCTCCCGGAGATTGTAGAGAAATTCTCCGAGACAGAAGGTGAAGCAGCCGACCTCGTAATGATAGAGACAGCATTATCATTCGCAATTGGTTGAGACGTAACTGCGATTGAAGCAGGCGAATGTCCTATCTGGATGTTGGGGGCATGAAGCACATCCGGGATCAAAATGGGAGTGGGTATCGACTTCTTGCGAACAATACCGCACTTCGAAATAAATCAGCTACCTTGAACCCACGGTAAAGATAAGATGCTTACCGGAGATGCACCCTCTGAGTGACAAGGAGGCGGTGCTGAATCCGCGCGAGTCCCCAATGTCAAGTTGCTCACAAACTTGTTCTGGGCTACCTCAGCGTTCCGGGCGCAAGGAATAGAAGGCTCTGAAGAACCATTCCTAGTACCTCGGAGCAACTCTTGGGAGGTCCAGTCCTCATGAGTGGTCGTCAGTGAGATAGACTCTTCACTGGTGTTGAACACCGAGTGCGACGCAAAGGAGGAAGAGGATATCGAGGGGGCCTTTTGGTGGGTGGAAGGTCCAGTCACCTTTTTTCCTTTGCGTTTACTGGCATTCCGTCGAATGAGGTTGGATAGCATGAACAATTTACACCCTACGAAAGCTGGGTGCGAGCAGAACTTGACTCCTGAAGTAAAGCAGCAAGCAGAAGAAAACTTGGAATTAATATGTTGTGGAGGCTGGGGATGGCGGATCGGTATCATATGTTGACATACCTGGCAACCCTGGCAGTTTGGCATCACCGGGGCAATTGGGCCATCTTTCACTCCTGGCCCATCAGCCTTACATGTCACAGTGTGGTGAAACTCTTGAAGTTTGTATGTCGGAACTAATATCTGCATCAAGATCCCACGGTCCAAATAGCCTAGATCTAGAATTCTAATTCGGATCCCTCTTGTTCTTACTTACGATTTGAACTATTAATCTCATGGAACTTACTACCAGCTATTCGACTCCGGACTCAGGTAACTTCGTACCATGTACGTACTTTATTTGTCAACATCCTGTATCATCATGGAGTTCCATTGGAGCATGTGGACCAGTTGGAAGTTTGACCGTCGTAACCACACTCCTGCCCTTGCATGGAAACACTGTAACAATTGTAAAACAACCCGAATGTTTCATATTACAGTCAATGCTATCCATACGAAAGTCATCAAATCCCAGTGATTCCAGGATACGAACGACATGAACGACTCAGTCTCCAGGGACACGCTGTTGTGGCACTGTTCAAGCTCCACTTCGGCTTTACGGCCCATTTCGATGGATCACTCGTAATGCCGTCGGCGGAGCTTCTCTCGGGACTTGAAATCGATAATCTGCCGAGGTGCCAGATCGTTACTTGAGCTGAAGCTTGATCAATCTCAATCTCTCGAATGAGAATCTCCAGTGTTAGTCTGTCACAATGGCTATTATAATAGGGATGCTTGAATCTCCAGCTTACACTGTGACAGTACTGCGTTACCTAGTGCGACGCCCTCTGGATCTCGCAACTTTTTTTTAGTCGCAAAACCTTGGTCACACCCCCACTCAGAGGGAAGTGTATGCACTTCTCATGGCCATTATAACGTATATAAACTGTGGCGGGAGCCATCCCTACAATTCGCTTAGGTTCTTTTGTCATGGCTTCCAATCACAGTCCGACGCAAAATAGTCAACCAATCATCACGTTACAATCCATCTTTTTTCCGACACATCGTGCTCCCGTTTTTCAGGGTCAAACACCTTGCGACCGCGCCCGCATGGCATATGGTTATCACCATAACGTAAGTCTTTGATTACTTGGCAAGAGCCGCCGAACGACAAGTTCATTCATATGCGATATGTATGACCCGGAGCCTAGACCCGCGAACATGAGACTGAACGTTCTGAACCACTACCACCATCAATGTATTAAGATCCGAAGATTATTCCATTTTTTTAACTGAGCCTTAGGCAGTGTTGCGTCATGCCAGTGCCAGGATTTATTTGTAATCGCAGATCTTGCTCGTCCGGTAAGTATTACATTTCAATGAAGGTAGCTTCAAGAAGTTAAGGATGATCCGCGCACCGATTATGTGACTGAGGGAGATCCGAGTCAGCCCTCATTGCGATGCAGACAGTAACAAGCTTGGGCACATAGCAACAACGGCACCATTTGTCAAAAAATGACGATCCATCATTCAACGTTTGTCCAGTATCCATCATTCCACCTGTCGATTTACATGTGCCATCAACGATGATCAAGGTCTCCAAGTTGCCGGACTGATCTTCTTTCTATGATGATCACCATTACCATCCACTCTCATTTGTCATGCCAATCTCACAATCAGTCGCCACACTTGTGGAAAATGAAAATCCTATATATAATGCATAATGAACATGTCAACTATAACCATTGTATAAGAGGACGATCATCATGTGGGTACTAGTACTCATCCAGCACGCCTCAGATTATTCCGAGTCGAGTCTCAAAGTACAAATGTCGTGTCGCGACGACCGAGCGACACGCTAGAAGCAAGAAGCAAACACAAAAAAGGAAGAATTATGCATCTGCAATTATCTAAGTAACTAAGAGAAGAAAGTATCAGTGTGGTAACGCAGAGGTAGTGGCCGATCTGTGATTTTAAAAATACACCACTAGGTTGAAAATGCGGGGTTTGTAGGAGTATGAGCAATAGGCTACGAACCGGATTGTAAATACGAAGATGCTGTTATGTGGAGGATATGCGAAAGAACAAGAGGATAACCCTGGGGTTCTCTGATGAAACGAAAGTGCCGAACGAACGTTCAAGTTCCAGTGAAACGCTCCGCCCGGGTGAGTGGGTGAGATGATGCGATGCAAGATGCCTAAAGTCCACGTTGTGCTGACAGTGGCCTAGGCATGTCAACCAAGAAGGATTGAAAGCAAACAGTGGAAATGAAGTGAACTGTTGGGCGGGATATTTCAACATCAACACGTAGCACGTAGATATACTTTCACTTACTAAATATGTGATAGATTGCTCAGCTATGTCGAAATGGTTGGAGCTTTTCCATGACTTCGTCCATGCTCTGGTTAGGTTGAAAGAATGGATCGAGCGGGCTATCTGGAGATGAGGACTGAGTCAAGAGTTCAGTCGCCAACGTAAAGGTGGAAACAGCCGAAATACGACGAAGAGCTTTAGAAGCCCGCCTTTCCTCTTTTAATCTCTGCCGTTCGGCCCGTGTGATCCCATCGATCCGCTCGGGAATCACCGACAGAGATGAGGTCGTCAATGATGCAGTCTCTGAAACTGAAGATGTCGAAAGTGACGCTACGGAGATCGACGCATCTGAAGAAAAACCTAAAGCAGAGGTGGCCGCCGCCGCGCTGATACCCGCCGCCCTCTGTCCGGGCATTGATTGATGGAACGGAGATCCGTCGTGATGGGGAACCTGAGGTATCACCGGACTCGACGACAACGGCGTCATCCGTTGAACACTATCAGATACATCACCATCTTGGGTGCTAAGCGAGGAGCGTGCAAGGTTAGCGGCGGCGTCAATATCACTAACGGCACCGTTGTGTATGACGAGCCATCGCAATCCTTCGATTTCCCGCATCTTCTTCCGGATATTACGCTCGAGTTTTTCAATGGTTTTCGTCATCGCCGTACGATCATCTTCGTATCGTTTGGTGATGGTGCCGATATATTCCTGAAGCTGGGCATTCTTTCTGCGTTGTTGGGAAAGGGCTCCCTGCAACTCCTCAATGGTGACTTCGGGCATGACGTCCGAGTTCACCCTGGTAGACCGTACAGGTGAGGAATGGTTCGACTTGGGAATGGGGGTACCAGGAACGGCAAGGTTCGATGTGACAGATAAGGTATTGGCCCTGGGGCGTGGAAACGCTACGCGATCAGGCGAGGTAGAAGGTTTCAAACGGGGAACGAGAGAACCAGGGTTAGGAGAGACAGGCGGTGATGGTAACGGCACAGAGGGTGGCGGACCACTTGATGCCTTGGTTATACTTGACTCCGAAAGCTTGTGCTTCATGCCTGAAGACCTTGGGAACATGTGGGAAAGTTTGAAGTTAGGCACGGAATAAGTGGAGTCATTGGCTCTGGAAGTGTCCGTGTCGCTGCCAGAAACGCTAGTGGTGCGGTGATGGCTACTCCGGCGTTCATCTTGTGAGGAGAGTGTTCGACCTCCACCGCTGTCTACTGCACCAGGTGACAGGCGCTTGGAAGGACCCTTGGACCCCTGCGAGGACAAAGATGCTCTCTCACTCGAGTAGCCAGGGAAGCCCTTTTCTGTTAATAACGATCGGGGGATGCCCGTAGACGGGGGTATTGGGAACTGAAGAGATGGGCCCGACGGTGTAACTGGAGTCGTGGGGGTGAGTTCGCCGCTCTTCCGCGGAGAGTCCCCAAGGTATATATGCATTGATGTCGCTGAGGGAGAATTCGGAGATTGTTTAGGCCTCTTGAGCTGATCAGGGAGGGTAAATAGATCAGAAAAGTCCTCTTCTTCATCTCCGTTCACCGCGGTAGTTAAAGGAGCTTCTCGCAGCGGCCGAGGGGTGGTTGAGCGACTGCACGCCGAATGCTGGGACTCAATAGATGGTGCTCTTATCTCGGGGACAAGTGGCGACAGGGTGGTAGGACATGATGGCAGAGGGGGAACTGTCACATGTGGGTTTGGTATCATAGAAAAACGAGCTTTGCTATTCCGAGATGGTGATCGTAAAGGAGTGAAATGGGCCGCGAGCTTGGACCCGAATGATGGCGGGTGTGCATCTATTGACGGAAGTTTGGAGGGCAAAGGGGGTTCGGGTAAACGGTTCGGTGGGTTCATCGAGGGGGTAATCATGAGTACTGCATGTCTGGCGAGCGAGGAGTCAGTTTATGTAGCTCGGAAAGGTAAAACGCGCGCGCAATCGTTCTCCATCTAGGGAACAGACTAGAAGCGCATCGACTATTGTTCAAGCCAGGCTTGGTGTCAAAAGTTACGTCGCGTACGACGCTTCCATTCCGAAGTGAACAAACCGATACTCACCCATTCCCAAAAGAGCGACGAACAGTGTTCACCGGAGTGACAGGGTGAGACGGGTGGCCAACCGACTTTCTGGATGGTAGCGGAGCAGGTACTGCAGGCTGCTCGACAGGCTTTTTGCGACCCAGGAAAGGGAGCATCGACCGCCGACTCGGAGCTTTTGTCGCTGCAGGCTTCTCAACTTGGTAGGAAGTCGTCGACGAACCAGACGCAGTGGGACGGGGAGTGGGACGAGACGCGTGCGCAGAACGAAAAAGTTCAGAAAAATCCGGTGTCTTGGTTCGGGCGCGCTGCGCTGGGGGAGTGTCTGAGCTACCCATCCTCTTCTGCTCTGGGTCCCGAATATGCTTGGGGACTGATCCAGTGCGTCAGGCCAACGACACAGAGTGCCCCGGGGTATTTTAAAATAGGAAACGATCCAAGGAATTGAAAGAGAAGGGGTACGGAATCGCGTATAGCGCGCCTTCGCGTAGAGGTTTACTGCTAAGATTTTTTTTTAGCACACATGTGAGTGATTCCGTCAAAACCTTGTTATGGACCCACAAACGTGACCGCGCAGCGATAGGTGAAGGAACGGAACGCTGCAAAGCAGCAAGTTTAGGGAGCACACTGAATACCAGTGAGATGAAAGTTATACCGCTCGGAACTGCAGGTTCATGCTGTACTGTGTCCTGCGTAAGGATATAATGTCATGGTACACCGCTTCATGGACTGCTCATTTCCCGAACTTACGCGGGGTATTCCGGCGTATCCGCCTCAATTGGTGTCCCTGCAATTCATTATCGCTTATTAAACGGCGACCTCAGGAATGGTAGGCATCACATGTCACTTCAAAATGGGAAAAGATAAGTACTAACAATAACAGAGTAGTGGAAAATGGCAGTGCAGTCCATACCCATGTGAACATTACTGTAGTGTATTTGATTTAGGGAAGGAACGGAGCTGAGTAATAGCATTAATTTTAGCCATCTACCAAATGCGCCCATTTCAAGTTTGTCCAATCATACATCGAGCTCATCTTTGCAGCCTCGATGAATTTCATCGGCTCGTCCTCATCTGGGAACTGCGGTACGAGCCCAGGACGGATAGGGCTATTCAATGCTAGGATAGTCTTCAGGTTAAACAACATAGGCTAAAGCGAGCTATTCGTACCTCGAGCAGGAACGCTGTCAAACTCGCTTGTGCTGGTCAAAGGATCAGTAAGCGGTTACCACAGATTCCCAAGAGCCTACCCGTCCGGATGCAGAAAGTAGACATGGTTTTCCATGTCGTTCAAGGAATAACGGATAGAGGATTGCACTTTCAAAAGCTGAAGAACAATTCAGATAGGAATCGAAGGGGTAATGACAAATGCAAGACCCACGCCCTCTAGTAGATTCAAAACAACGGGATCTAGACCTTCAAATTTTGGATATTTTTGTTCGGTTCGTGATGGTCTCTGTGTCCAAGCAATATATGCATGCGAATCCTCTTCGGTGTCGAAAAGTACCTGCAAGGAGGATGTTAGCAGGGTTTTGGAACTGTAATGTACTTTACCTGGTGATCCCGTGACTCCAGTTCAAATAATATACATCCAAGCGCCCACCAGTCGGCTTCCGTGCCATAACGTGTCCTCCGATGGGCAGGAACTTCCTTGTTACGCAATACTTCCGGAGCCATATACGGCAAGGTACCCAGGAACTCGGCAGCGTACTCCCTTCCTTGATGGAGAGGCATACCAGTGGAGTTCAAGTAAGAGAGGCCAAAGTCAACGATTCGGATGTTCTCGCGGGAGTCGATAAGGATATTTTCAGATTTAATATCGCGATGAATAATTCCCATCTCGTGCAGAGAATTGATACCAAGAGCCTATTGGTGGATTAGACTGGGGATCACCGAGATGTCAAAAGTAAACTGACAATTTGTGCCGTCCATTGACGCGCAAGTATTTCACATCTCTCCGGGTTGGTAGCAAGATACATGGCAAGGTCGGTGGTCATGAGTTCCTGAAGCCAACACTGAGCCGGATAAATGGGTGGGACGCGTCAATGACCCACCATGGCGAAGAAAACGACATTGTCGTGTTGGATGGATCTATTCAGTTCCATGATAAATTGTTTGCCCCTCTCTCCCCCTTGTGATTTTACCATGCGTCTGAACATTCTGAGCTCCATCTTGACCGATCTTCTTATGTCTGGGTTGTTCAAACCTTGAAACACTTTGAGACACAATGCCCGACCAGAGCTCCGATCCTTTGCTGCCCACGCAGATCCGAACCCCCCATTTTGGATACAATACAGAAGATCAAAGGGACCGCGCACAGGGAAGCTGGAGGAGGGGTGATATACGGTGGGTGAGAAGCAGGTAATTGGATTTGTCGTGTTTTTGCTGATATCATGAACCGGAAGTGGTGGAATTAAGAGGGTGAGTCGCCGCGTATCAGCTTTGAGAACTTTAACCTCTTTAAGGGAGCCTATCGCGACCGGAGGAGGATGATCGGAAGGAGTGGCCGGTGAGTTATTAGTGTCAGAGAGGATTACAGTGACCGTGGCACGCTTGCACAGCGGGGAGTACGGGTTGAGTTGCTGCGACGGGGGAGATAGTTTGATGGTTGGGACAGGAGGGGCAACACAGAAAACAGAAAGCATATTGCGGAGATGCAAGGTGGATGACATCAAGAAGCCTGCATTAAATGGCATCCATGCATGCCGAGTGACTAGAAACCTATGGACAACACAATGGTCGTTTGTCACATCCTTACCACTGTGGCGCACAAAGGTTGGTATCGTTATGGATAACCGAGCGCACCACACGTCCACCCAAACAATCTGGGTATGAATGGTGGAGCAAGCATTGCGATGTCAACAGCTCCACACAGCCAGTTCGGCCGTAGAACACTAGAAATGAGACGTGAATAAATTGTTGGAACAAGTCTACTGTGAAACGTTGCGGTTATGACCAACTTGGGCCTGTAACCCTAACCCTACGATCGTTCTCCGAACATCGTTCCAAGCTCTCGTCCGAGTCAGCGGTAATGTCGACCTCTCCGCTGGCGACGCCGCACACGCCCAGTCTTCGACGTTCCACCGAAAGTTATGGCGAGAGAGCCCTTCGAAAGCTCAAAGAAGAGCCCCTCGTCCCCATCGGTAAGCTCTCTCCGAGTCATCCCTGAAGGCTGAACTCACCCCATGCAGGCACGCTCGCGACAGTCGGCGCATTCACCATGGCCGTGATCAAGCTCAGACGGCGCGAGTCGCGCTCGCTCAACCAATGGATGCGCATGCGGGTTGCTGCACAAGCTTTCACAATCGCTGCTGTCTGCGCGTACTGTTGGGGTCCAGGCAAAGGGCAGAGCGGGCAAACCACCGAAGAGCTGCAAGCAAAACGGGACCACCAGTTTGACAAGGAAAGAAGGGAGTTCCAGGACCGTCTCCAGGTTGCTGAGGCTGAGTGGAAGGAAACACAGAACGTTAAAAAGTAACCGGCTGCATAGAATGTATTACTTTCTACACTAGCCCATGTCGTCTTGTGAGGCTTTAAAAGTCTCCTCTCTCTCGGACGTCATTCTACTCTTCCACTGCGAGCCGCAGACCTCCGTACACCTGGTTGACGATGGCACTCCGACGAAGCACCTCGAGCTCTTTGGCAGCCTCACTGTATACTAGCGAAAGTCTGGCTGGGTCTGTCTCACCCTACACAACGCTAAGCACCATCGTACGACCGCCACCAATGATGAGCGCAGCACACACCTGCATGCTACGAAAGTTTTCCTTTGTCCGCCGCAGGAAATAGTTGCGAAAGTTGTAGGATCTGAACGACTTTGCTGCACGAAGCGTCGAGCTATAAAGGCTGCGAATTGCTTGCGGCGATGGTGGAGTAGCCATGGCGTTTACAATGTGGGAGGAGGAAGCTCAAGCAAAACTCCGCAAGTAGTAAGCACTACACTTGTCCATTGAGGTACACTAAGTATCTCATGTGTTTTTCAACCCTCCAACAGTTGTTTCAGAATCGGCGCAACCTGTTTACGGGTGGCTGTTGGATTTTTCTGTTTGTAAACCCGTGCGATGAGGCCTATACCGAATGGTGATGGATCTGCTGCCCCAGCGATCGACTCCTCTTCATCGTGACTCTCTTCGTCATCCTTTCCGTCCCTTCCTGCAATATGTTTATCGAAACCATAGCGTCCAAAGGTAGTCCTCCTGGCCCGTAGAACCTCGTCCGCCTCGAAGCCACTGAAGAAAACCTCTGGAAGCTGGGATCCGGACACATCCCCATCTACCACCCACATCAACTCTCGTTTGGAATTGCCTTTCCTGCTCTTGTATGTGGTAAGCACTCCGAAGATCGAAAGGCCGCGTTCTTTGATCCATTCTTTGGTGGCAATAACCACTGATGTCGGCGATGGCGAGAAGAAGGTTGAAAGGGGCAGCGGAACGGTAGCTAATCCTGCCTTTATCGAACGCGGGGTATTCCTGCAGATGGTGGAGGATAGGTTCAAGTGATATTCTTTATAATCTCGCCGAAGTAAATCCCGGGTGGAAAGATGAGATAATGCAAATTTCTTGGCGCTGAGGGTGCTCGAGAGTGATTGAATCCATGGGTGGTCGATGACATGCTGGGGACTTTCCACGGTTTGTTTAATAAGGCTTTGAGAGGATGCATCCTTGGCCAGAGGAAGAAGCCACGTAGAAGCTTTATAATCCACCTCAACTGCCTTTCCCCCTTTCCGTAGACCATGCGTATCGATGACGATCGCACTCAACAACAGAACAGCGAGTTCTGGGGGTATTTCAAGTGTTGGGTATGAAATGATGATCCTGGTGACGAGTGATGCACAGCACCCTGCTTGCTCAATGATCCTAGGCGAGGCCGTGTCAAGATATTTTTCTTCGTCCTCGTGATGATCAACTATCGCTGTCACCCGCGCACCCGGACACGCATATGTCGGATGAAGGCTATTGTGGTCCACCAACGCAAATTTTGTGCACAGATTCGGCCCCGGTAAATCCTCTGGACAGAGAAGCTCGTAGCAACCATCTTTGATGCCCATTGACTCCAACGCGTGAAGATTTTCCGCCCTGAGGGCAAAATCCTCGCGAGAGGTCGTGATCAGAGCGATCGCCTTTATATTGGCGGATGGCATGTGAGATAGAAGCCATGCAAAACCAATCGAGCTCGCGAGGCTGTCTAGATCTGTTCAAAGTACAGACCATCAAAGGAAATCACTCCAGAATCTAGTAAGACGTACCACCAGCTTCGTTGCCCATAACTACTGTCCAATCGTCACCGTTCTCCTTGAGAAACCGTGCCTTCTGTTTTGATAGATAGGTTGGGAATATAGATGGAGCCGACATCAATCGTTGCTTGAAGTCAACTAAGGAGTGATGAGATAGGTTTCGGATGTTTGAAGGTGTCCAAAAGGGTATATGTACCCTGAGAGGCTTTGAATAGTGCTTTTCCCGGATGAATGGTGTGAAATGACGAGTTGGTTGGAGACAGTCAATGCACTTGCTGATTCTAGTCATTGTCGTGTCATTATTACGTGCCACTGCCAACATGGTACAACTCGGATCCGCTCTGTCCAAGGAGGAAACGACTTTAAGCTTGTAGTGTTAATGGTCCTGGAAGTTGCCTGTTGCGTCCATCAAACGGAAGTAACACGTTGGAACAAGGTCGACCGACTCGAGCTCGTATGATATTCAAGTTGTTGTTGTACATACAGTCCATAAAATTGATACCTTTCGATCCCTAGACTCTGGCACGGTAATTTGAAGTGCGAAGAATATTTGGGCCTAATGGAAGACCAGACTGTTAGCTTAGTTCGAAATTTACGCCGTTGCATGGTAGTGAAGTACTATAGCTCGTCGTGGGAAACGGTGTCTATATTAAGTATTCGACACAAGATCTGCCAGTTCACTTTCCTTCTGATCATATCCACCTCTCGGATCGACGCTGCCGCAACCGAAGATGGTGTGGCCTAAGCCAACACGTTCAAATCCACTCCAATAACGAACAGATCGTCGACTCACTCCAATGTGCTACTCATGAGCGACGAAAGGAAGTTACATTTCGAGCCACAAATACGCGGGCGATTCTTTGGTCCAGTCTCCGTGGAGACGTTCATGAAGAGGCATCTAAAATCTGATTCCCAGATTGACGATTCCCCCAACCATCTTTCAGACCTTCTAAGGAGTCTCCCTGAGACAAAGGGCGAGAAATCGATGTACGGTCCATTCGTGGCGTCAGGCTCTTGTCGCGACCCATCACGACATTGGGCTAGATGGACACTATCCAAGCATGTATATCGGAGTTCAAGGCTGTAAATACCAGTAACAAGCCTGTTCGCTCAGAACTCGTTGAATTTAGCTGAAACCCGATCTCTCCCTGTTTCTCTCTGATTTCGACATGGAAATTTTCAAGCACAAGAACTATTTCTCAGCTATGCAAATGTGGATAAACTTCAAACATGACGAAGCCCCGTTCACGGACCCTCCTGCAGACCAGGAGGCGGACGACACCTGTGCTTTTGAGATGGACTTAGAGTCAGAAAATTTGATGCGAGGGCAGCTGACTGCATACGCAGTCGCTCAGCATGCCCAACAGTTTCGCCACTTCTCATTCTCCCTGAGCATCGCGAACACCCGTGCACGCTTTCTGCGATGGGATCCTGCTGGGGTCGTGGACACCAGGGAATTCGACTATGTGAAGCAGCCAGAGCTCATGGTCGGTTTTTTTCTGGAGATTTGCTCATCTCTTGATGGATCAACGAGGTCACGATACCTCTGTACGTCCAATGACAGAAGCCGATATTGCGCGATGCAGCAATAGGCAAGGGACGAGTTACATTTGAAACCAGATGCCACTGTTCGAGTATAATGCACCAGATCTCCCCAGCCGTTGCTTTGGATCTCTGCCCCCATATCCTTCCCGCTCCATCATCGGTCGGTCGGCTCGCACGTTGCCTGTCTTCTATGTATCCAGCACCCAGGACCTCGAAGGGGCCGATGAAAGTCATACCACATCAAGTGGATGAAAGGTTCATCTCAAGGATGTTTGGGGGTATCACTCTGTGGACGGCAAAGAAATCAAGACCGAATGCGAGCTATACAGGGATTTGAACAGGGGGAACATACCACAGGCTCCAAAGTTGGAAGGCGGAGGCGACATAACGGGATACGGATCCACGACCGATACCGACCAGTTACTGGAAGAGCTCAAAAAGTTAGGGTTGAATTTGAATGGCAACGCGAGGATCACCACTGGCTTCACCCACTGCAGACTTGTTCTCCTGATTATTGGACGTGCTCTTTCGACCTCGAAGAACACGCTGGAACTAGTTCATGGTGTATATTGCGGGGAATTCGGTAAACGTTCGCACCACCCGTATGCGTGTTTCTGGCTAACTTCGCACTGCGAAGCTCATCAGCAGGCATTTGAGGTGCTCCTAATCTTGCACCGCGATGTCAGTTTTGGGAACATCATTGTTAACGAGGAGGGTAACGGCTGGTTGATTGACTGGGAGTTTGCGAAGGGTATCAACGAACTCGGAAACTCACGAACGGAACGCACAGTGAGTGCTCGTAAGCTGTTTAGGGTACACATTTATTCAAGACTTGGACAGGGAACATGGCAGTTCATGTCCGCGAAGTTGTTGATGGATGCTACCCAGTGCCATTGCATGGAGGATGACCTCGAGCATTCCCCGCATTTGCTTGCATGGGCGGCCACCCGCTTTGTGCACAATACCGAAAGGTACCGGATTTTCGCCCGAGAGGACTCTTTGACTTCGATCTTCGACAGTTCCCAAGTGGAAGGTAACAACCATGTTGGTGCTCGGGCGAAAGCAGAGCTACTCGCAGGTGGGGGGATATGCTCCCAAATATTTCAAGCCTCAAAGTTTATCCCCCTGTCCTGATACTCCTGGGGAATCCCAGCAAGCCATTTCAATCACGATTCCCCCGGCGGCCCCCCACAGAAGCAGATAAATCTAAATTCGAGCAGCTCAAATAGAAAGACCCTACCCCCCATCTATCCAATCTCACCCCGTCAACAAATACAGCGTTCATATCGCACACCCGAACTCGCACAATTATTTCGTTGAAATTATCAAGGAAACTCTGAAGGAAACATGGCCTGATGCGGACGCATCCGATCCCAACGTCCTCAGATTCTCCAGACATAGAATGATGGAACGCAGGAAAAGAAGAGGAGCACAACGCATAATAATCACATACGTTGGGAAAGTTCAAAGGCACTGGATCTACATCTTCGAAACGGCGAAACTCCTCTCCGACACCGCTATCAAAGCGTCCTCGTTGTGGTACTACCTCGGTTGGTCCTGGTACTGATAACTAGCTAGATGTTTACTTTGTATTAATACAATTACTCGCGTATTCTCTCATGCTAAATTACGTGGGGAGTTAGTTGGGAGTCAGCGCGATTAGCTCTGGCGAAGGTGGATTTAGTTTAGTATAGTACACATTCGGTGCCCATGTTTGCCATCCAATAGCTTCAAACGATAACTTTGCGAGTACATGGGAGTGGACACCTCCGAGGGCATCAATCGATCAAGGCGATGAATTCATCCTAAATTAATTATCGCGTGGTTCCGAGTTGGTCCAACTCTACGTCAAAGGCCGCCATCGCTGCTATTTGTCTATTCACCTCCTCACTGAGGTGACGAGTCGACATCATCCGCGCTCGGAATCTCCGAAGATTGAGCACGAGGCGTTGTCCAACGACAGCGAGAAAGGGATACGTTATCCTGTGATGTGTGTATCAAAAACTGAAATCCGGGAGGTGAATTAGTTTGGTTTGCTTACAATATATGAAGAAAGCTTCTCGGATCCTTTGCAGTTATACTATAAGCTTAAAACGTCCCACAAGGCATCATACGATCCCTTACCTGGCCGTAGATCGCCCTGATTGGCATGTTCGAGTGAAAAAAAGAACGCTGTCAAGTCGAACAAACAACGTACCAGCATACCATAGCGAATAGATCATTGAACAAAGTTGCCTGCTTACATGTCAGGATTACCAAAATCCCGAGCGGTGTCAGTGAATTCTTACGAGATAAAACAAAAGACCTCCAAGAGTCATCATCAGAAGAGGGTGAATGATGAATAGATCGCACTCACCATCTCGCACAAGCAGACGGATTAACCCCGACCGGGTGCCACTGGTCTCCCTGTCGGACAAATAAAGGCTATAAAATACGACTGCCACCATGCAGCCATCGAGAAATAGTCTGTTTCGTGTGAGGGTTGAGCACGGTGTGTCCAGCTATGATCACCTACGGTATGAACCAGAAAGTCCACTAATGACCATTGTAGTCACCTGCATGTTTTGAAGAAAAAAGAAGCTTACAACGGTGGCTACAACATCAAGCGATGAGATCAGAGGTCAGGAGGGCATGATCAATAAATGACCTACAACTCATCAGGACAGGTGTAATGCATAACCCAACATTATCCAGATATTCAAATTGAACTTCTGGGAACAATGTTCTGAATGAGAACTTTTGAAATATTCAAGGGGCTAACACATCGCACTCACTATCGATATACAGAAGTAAAAAACAGTCTGTGAACACAAGGGCGCCTATAGCGTAAAGAACATAGAGCATGTTCACCGACAATGCAATGCTGCGCCTACATCTCGAGATCGCACAAGCACGCAATAATACCAAAACTATGCCCATCTATCAGAAAATGTCCATTTTCGAGTGTGGTGACGACTCACAGCGAATTGATTCCCCTGAAAAAACTACAAAGAATGGGCAGTATAATTGGAAGATGATACAAAACTGGTAGACGAGTGAGTTTAACTGGGGAAAAAGAAAAACGGAGAAATATACACGTCGGGAGCCGTGGCTAAGGTAACCACTTTCCTCCAGCATAATGAATGTTTGTCCGATCAAATTGCCATACCGGTTGATAAGAAAGAGAGACTTGACAAAAGTCCATGGTTCATTCCAGATATATGTTACCTAACGATTCGCAAAGCGTTGAACGAGCTAGTCGGCAACTGTCATTCAATACTTACCTCAAGTGGAAGAGTAAGAAGATAATCATATGCAAGTAAAGTATTTCCTGCAAAGGCGAATAGCCTTGATCGGATGAATTAAGCACTGAATGAACTGCATTTAAGTGATAGACGCTCACTTGCGAATGAAGACCTGGCCCAAGAATATTGAAAGTACTGACATGAGCCAGAGGGCAAGAGCGGAGTCTGCGAGGATTAAATGTTTAATATGCATGCTAGTGTCTTGGCGGCCGGCCATATATACTCCGGCCGGGTCATTGTTGAAACTTGCTAGTCACTAAGCTCGGTACTGGCACATTAATATCATAGTTGCTCTGTCAGAGTCCCTTTTTGCTCCTGGGATTGCGCTAGGAAGAAAATTCTCGCTGGTGGCGTCTGACTCCTAGATCTGACTTCAAACTCAGATCAATATCTATTCTACTACGAACTCGTGACCGCTAATCACTGACAAATCGTTACTAGTACGGAGCTTCACTTAAAGCTGTTCTACTAGTATGGATCGGACCCGCGGTATCCGCGTCGGCGCATGTTCAATCAAAACGATACAGGAAACATCCAAATCGCGAGTCGGAAAACGACACCTCTCAGCTTTCCTGTTCTTAGCTCGAATGGCGAAGCTGAATGCCTGATCATAGATCTTGTTGTTTCGTAGGCATGTATCATTGCAACATGTGTTACATGTACGGTCAAGTTTGCACACTACTTGTAAGGATCACTGCAGCACAAACTTGATTTTGTAGTACACATAGTGCATACAAAGGGATGCAAGCCCAGGCCCGACACGATGGTTACTAGTGCATTGTGTCGCGTCTCGTCAATGTGATCCAAGGTGAAGCACATTGTTGTTTTCGTCTGTGAGCGTGGAGTTGAAGGCAGTGGGTGGTTTACGAACATACTTTGCAGATACTACCTACAAGAACGCAGATGCAGGCATATAAAAAAGGGGTGCCTACTTTACGGGATGAAAAGAATCGGGCTCGCGCTCCATAAATGAGATCATGATGGGAAGTCCTCTCAAGCTGATAGGTGCAAATTGTTAACAAAGACATTCGCAACAGATGCCCATTTCTCGAAAAGGATAATCTGTTGTTTGAAGTTTAAGTGGTACTGGTTTCTCGCAATGTGGCGAGGTGCAACCATTCAAACCACAGGTTCAATTCCGCCGACGACTCATGATATAGTAAGTGTCATTTCGTACTAGTAATAGCCTCATTCAAGTTGGCTATTATTATTTTGTACCTGTTGCTGTCTGCCATTCAAATCTGCAAAGCAGGATATCACGTTAACATTTGACAACATTTTCGTAGCACATTTGAGAGCTGTGATTGGAGGACAGGTGAGCAAAAATGGGAATTAAGGGTCCTTTTCTTAATACCGTAAAGTATACGTGGGCTTTCGCCTTGCCTGGGGCCATTCCCAACTTGCAGATGTTGGCAGTGCTAAGGGTTGTGTCCAGGGTCCCAGTCAGTGGGCGCCGACCAAGAAACAGAAAGTGGTTTCCGAGTGGTTTCCGACTGCCAGTGGTTTTTTCGAGAAAAAACTTTTCGTAGGACCCTTAATTTCCTTTTTCACTAGCTTTTGAGAACTCTGATTGGGGGACGGTGCAGGGCCTACAGAATGGCATCAAGCGGTAACGTTATGACATACTCCCCAGATGCCATAAGTATGACTCTTCCCAACGATGCGGCATGGTCAGCCTCAGATCCCGTCCACCCTAATCCTTCGTCCTAGTCATCCTTCATCAATTACCTAGCCCCCAACCAAGATTCAGGATGGGTTTGTATGATACAACAATTGGTGCGTGCCACGAATTGTCCAATTTAACGAATTCATCAACGACATAAAATAGGTGCCATCCTAGTGGGTATATTCTGTGAGTATTTGGTTCTGACATCGACCTCTGTGATCAACATATTGCAAACAAGTCAATACTTTCCTTTATGGCCTTGTCACGTACCAATTTGCTGCATACTATCGGACGAGTATGGAGATTCAACTAAATTTTAATTGGCGTCTGATTTTGATGTACATTTCCAGATTTCAATGATCTGCCAATAATCAAGTGGGTGCATAAATGACATATCTACGAGCGTACAGTACTAATAAGAGATTTTAGATATATGGTACTTTTCCTATTCATTTTGGATACATTCCAAAGTTCTTCGTACGTATCATCGTTTATTGGAGAGGAACGGCCCAGTTATTTTAATAGAGTCATATACTTGGCATGGTACTATACGTTCGTATTCATTTCAACCTTGGTTTCTTGTGATCTCACCATGACCGAATGCCAGCGTGACGAACTATGGGAATCCAGCAAGTCTTGAGGGTGTGTAACTACTGTAGACCCCCGGATCCCATCTTCACAGTCTCAAAGAGCCTGTGATATGGCCCAACCAGTTTACCCCCATCGGCAATGCGCTTTGTGCCCTGGCAACGCAGATATACCTAGGATTCAGGCAAGTATATGTGAAATTTCGGTGTGATCTCAAACTGAATCTAGGCGTGCTGTAGGATTTGGCGTTTGACTAAGAGCAAGGTCCTGTATGGCATGGTTATTGTGCTAGCTATTCTATCGTTCGTTCTGGGTGTAGTTTGTGGCATCGAGGCTTATGTCCTTAAAGTGTATGTCTAAGAAGGATCGATGAGTACTGCGTCATACTAATTAAGATTACCCAGGCTATCTGAATTCCGCCATATTACACCGCTTGTCATCACCTCGTCAGTCATGCAGGTCATTGCGGACGCATTCATCACAAGTATGCTCATTTTTTCAATTCGTACAGCATCAAAAACTCATGTATGATCACTAGTTACTTTGACTGTTGTCCTCTACCGTTCGCGAACTGGTTTCCGCAAGACGGATACAATTATCAACCGGCTTATTCGTGGTGCAATTCAGACGGGTCTTTTTACGGGGATATTCTCCTTGTGTTCTTTGGTCTTTTTCATCCTTCTCCCGGACATGAATTTCTATACTATGTTTGCCATTCCTATTGGTCGTATCTACACGAATGTGAGTGTCGTCAACATAATGGGGGTGTGTTGACACACTAAGTTGAATCCTTTTTTGAAGACCCTGATGGATACCCTTCTTAGCCGCGCGTCGCTCATAGATTCTGTGGATGCGGGGCATTTGTTGACATCACACATATCTATCATCGATCTCAGCTGAATGTACTTACACAATTTAGTCCAGTAAATTATGTATCCCTATTCATTAGCCGCAAGCTACTTATGTGGTTCAATCCTAAGCTCGTATACATGAGACAGGCCAATCGCACCCAGTGATGTGTTGGATCATAGAGCGTCCACACGCAGAACAAATGCCGGCTCGAGTAGTTGGTTCTGGCTCTGGAGGTCGTGACAGATAAAGGGCAACCATTCATTCTTACTGGACTTGTGAGCGACGAACTTCTGGAACGCACGAGTCCCGTGTGCTTCAATAAGCGTAAACATTAGGGGAACATCAAAGCTCTGTTCAGATCCCAACTTCAATGTTCACTAGTTTGGTATTGATGTTCTTGGCCGATTGCTTGCACTCAAACCGTGGCAATGGCGAAGAAATTAAAATGATTCGTTTGAGTTACAAGTGACTGGGCAACTACGCAAATGGTTAGTAAATATAGGACAGATGGACTGCAAACCCGACCGCATTGGAGTCAGGGACTTACGCCATTGCTATATACAGGCTCACTGCTGTCCGTTTAGAGTACCACGCGGAGTGCACCACCATGCCAGACATTCCAAATGCCTAGTCCCGAAGCACAATGTTGTTCATGGGCACCTTTTCAGCCCCGATCGGCTTGGCAGTCAAAGTTCAAGACCTGCCATATTATCCATTCGATTCATCCCGATGCCCGTGTTGGTACAACTCCACGTCGAAATCGATTGCTGCCATCGTTATAGGGCCACGTGTCGCCCAGCGAATCTCCGAATGTTGAGTATGAGACATTGCCCAAGAGAAATGGGTATGTCAATCTGTGGGGTGCACAGATACGAATGTGGGTTTACATTATTGAATTGCTTACAATATTTGAAGAAAGCTTCTTGGATCCTTTGCAGATGTAGTATCAACCTACAACGTCCTACAAGTTGTCATACAATTCCTTACCTCGTCATAAACGGTCCTCCTGATTTGGGATGAAAGATATCACGTCAAAGAAAGCGACGTACCAGCATATCATAGTAAATACCTACAAGATTCCGAGTGGTAAGAAGGATGAGAATGGTGAATGATGAACACATCTCACTCACCATTTCGCACGAGGGAACTGACCTCGATCGACCGGGTACCACTGGTCCCCCTATTTGGCCGGTAAAGACTATAATATTTGACTACCAACACACAGTCATCGAGAAATAAACTGTTTCGTGTGAGAACTGACCATGGTGTGTCGAAGTATGATTATCCACACTATGAACCAGAACTTTCGCTGCCAGTAAGAATGTTGCAGTCATCGTCGACATGCTTTGAAGGTAAACGGAACGTATAACTATCAAGCGATAATTGAACTGAATGTCTGGAAAAATGTTCTGATATACTCACCACCGACATACAGAAACAACAAGCAAGTTGGCATCTCAAAGAGGACTATAGCATGAGAGCATAGAGCATGGTCGACGACGATGTAATGCTGCGACTCGTTGCATCTCGAGATTGCACGAGCACGCATAAAAACCAAAACTATGCTCATCTGTCAGAAAATGGACATCTTGGAGCGTGGTCACTGGATTCGTCGCGCAAATTCATCCTCCTCGCAAAGTTTGGGCAGTATGATTGGAAGATGGTACAAAACTGGTGGACGAGTGAGTTTGACTGGCAGAAATAAGTCGGGAGCCGTGGCTGAGGTAGCCAGTTCTTCCAGTACGTTTGTTCAAAATCAAATCTCCATGCCGCCGAGGAGTGATGAGATCTATGAGAAACGTAAAGAGAGTTCAAGGTTCATTAACGTTCATCTGCATTCAAGATATACGTTACCTATGCAAGCCGTTTTGAACGAGCTGGGAACTTGAACTGATTGCACGATGGGCCTTGAACGGAAACACCCGACCAAGTTATTATAATTAACGTTACCTCACAAGTTTTCAACTTGCATGAATGATGAAATTCATGGAAGCACTACGAATTTTGCAAGTCTCCTCTCGATTGAGGTTTTTCAACAACCACAGCTCAATTCTCAAGTCAAACAACTTTCCGCTCGTTGGTGAGTCCTATGTGTCAAGTATCTACAACCTAGTCAAGCGGTTTCGCCCTTGACCTTGTTGGTCAACGCTTCCTCCACGAATTCAGCTTCCCCGAATATTTCCTTCACCTTTGGGTGGGCGGTCACCTTGTCATAGTGAGCAAAGACGTTTGGGTAGTGCACCCTCTCTGAAACACCACAAGTGATCCTTCCAGCCTGCTGGGTGACCGCAGCAATCGCAATATCGGCAAGGGTAATCCTCTCAGATATTAAATAACCAGATGCGCTTGCAGCCAGATGCTCGTCAAGAAACGTGAGCGAACGAGCTTGCCGCTGAATGTTGATGTCATGCATCTGCAATATTTCAAAGATGCGCTTGGGTAACAATGCACAAGTTGGGGAAGACGCGACACGCACCTCCTTGCTGTAAGGACCGAGATATCCGGCGACGAGGGCCATGATCTCATAGCTGAGCGCGGAGATCTCTGTCTCTCCAAAATGAACCCATTGGTCAACGAGGGCCGCTTCAGTGGCATCCTTTCCGAGCAATCCAGACTCGGGAGCAAGAGAGGAAACTGGTTTATCTCATTGGTGAACTGGATGCAAGAGATGGATCACGTGCAACACTTGCCATAGCGTCCGATAACAGCGCCTTCAAACAGCTTGAGTCCCTTGTTGTCTTCGAATGCCGGAAACTTTCCCAGGGGGAATTTGCTGAGATATTCAGGTGTTTTGTTCGTCACGCTGAATTCCACGACAGGAGTGTCGAGATCGAGGTCTGCTACCGCGGCGGCGGCCAGAATCTTTGCAAGGGTGAGTGATTCATAGTCAGATTGGCCATCTAATCTCGATATTCAAGTTACGACGCACGACTTTGGTTTGACGTTGAGTTGGTATCCCCCACAGAGTGCCAATGGGTGCCATGTTGTATGGGGTATTTCAGGTATTGAATATAGCTCTTCTTGGTTTTGTCCTGATTGCGAGTCGCATGATCTTTGGCGCAGAAAGCTCATCCTTTATAGTCGTGTTGAAATGTCATACCACATACCACATTATATTTTTCAAGCCATAGCCACAAACTGCGCAGGGATTCAAACATACTGATTTTAATTTTGAGTTCCTGGAAGCTGCACAATACATACCCACTGCGCATGCTGCTGCCAGCCTGCGCTAGCGTAAGGGAAACTTTATTTAGTAACTGGTAAGTGCTAGTGATCACCGGCACCGTCCGAGACTCTGGCTCACATCTCAATAGTCAGTGCCCCGTATATGCGTGGTAAGCGGAGTCCTTCTCTACTTACCTTTCCTAAGCGTCATCTATACTCTAGTTGTCTTCGATCCATTCACATTTTGTACCATCCGCCACTCCTACTCACTGGCACAAGCTACCGTACACCGTGACTGGCAAATGTTGGTCTTGCCGCGGCTGTCAAGAAAGTGCTGTATTACATAGTAAGTGGTCTTTTTCCCCGAGTTCATCGATCATCCACTAGTATTGTGCCACATCACTCGTCCTACATATTTTTGGACACCGCTGGCTTTCGCTGTCCTCCCTCTCAACCGCCTTCACTCAACCTCAAGACGCTGGCAAGCCTGAGTCGGTGGGCCTTGCCCAACACACCCTTTGTGATCACTACCTACATTACACCTCACTGCATTCACTCACTTCCCACTGACAATTGTAGGAGGTCGTTTATGGCAGCCGCCACCGCGCTTACTAGCGACGCGACGCAGCCTGGTGATGGATCAGAGAAAGGCACCGCAGCAAGCGAACGATAGCCTGCGTCCGCTAAGTTACGCATCCGTGCGACACGGCGCGTGGCCCTAGTTACGCTGTGGGCCATCATTCACGAATCACGACTCAGGCCCGCAGGTTTTACATCACCCCGAATGTAATGCGCAGTCTCGAAACACAGTAAGTTGATGGTTGACAAGGTCACCTCAATGGGACACACCTCCTTGTATCCGCACAAATCTGAGCTTTGAGTGATACGGTTCGTCGTTCCCCCTCTGAAAAGGTGCACACAAGAGTCTGATTTAGGCGGATCACGCTTCCCAAGTAGTAGCACTCGCACGCTGAGCGATGACCATCCAGTTCCTACAGTAAGAACAATCAGATGCACGCGGTGCGATCCACTTCCAGAAGCACAAAATACCGATGCAAGTCCAACTGGACGTCGACCCCACAACGCCCCAAGGCAATTTCTTGAAGTCGAAAGCCTCCTGACTGTTCATTTTTTTTCGAACGGATTTTGTCTATACACTCAACCTCTCTTACAAGTAGGATCACTGTCGATGTACGGTAACTAACCAAGATTGGAGATGTCGAATTTGACCTGCAGGAAGAAGATCCCTACGAATCCGGATCTGGCACACATCGAGTCACTGATCCGTCAACCACATCAATCGAAAACACCTACGAGCCTTTTGACAGGTCATGTCTCCTAGCGTACGTCGCGCCGATGCCGTCATCAAACTTGCAACTTAGACCGGCGACGCATTCGTCCAGTGATAGTCGGTATTTCCTGATGGCTTTTACATACGGGTTTGGCTCGTAACAGGTACTGTCAATGTAATGTACACACGTCTGTCTGTCACGTCAATTTGGTTCCGCAGACTTGGACCTGGTGACGGCAAACTTGACCTTGATCGGTTCCGTCAACCTTCCGTCGATTGCTGCCAAGGCTCGGCTCCATTTCCGTTTGATTGAGACGAGCCTGGGGCGTTTTCGCCAGAATCGCCACTCAGTACTCGATAACCGATAACCTTGCACCTCGCTACCACATAATTTTTTTATTCAAATCATTGATGTACCCATCCAGAACTCCGTTAAATCAGACAAGGAGCCCCTAGCGGTAGTGAACAATCAGGCACTACCTGTCACAATGTCACACATTTTGATCATAAGTCCCAATTTCGAAAACTCAAACATTAATTTTCTCTAAGAACGATGTTTCTACCATTTGCACCACTTAAAGCTACATGAGATACGAAAATAAAATAAAGTGACGAGCAAATTGCAATGATATGGACATTGAAACCGACACATAGATCTCGAGATAAAAACAATAAGAGGTATCCAGAGCAAAAGAAAAGAATAATCGGTCATAAACAGAAAGGGGCCGCTCGAAACGGAGGGATAGAGCAAGTACTACGTTGGACCATAGAATACACAGGGAAAATCCACAGGACTGCGCAACTGACACACGACATCCCAAGATTGAACACAAATTAAGCGTGAAGCACGACGCGAAGAAAATGCTGATAGGGAACAAAGGGAGTCATGATTTAGGCCGTGAAGGGATCATAAGAACGCCAGAAACTGCCCTCCTCTGAAATCGTACCCGCTTGTGGGGTCCAAGTATGCATCGGCCTTGCATTTTGTTCCGTAAACGGCGAATGTGATACGGAGGGGTGTCGTTCCGAAACATACAAGCCCTGGTGTGGCTTGTCCTGCTGGTACTGGAAGATGCCGCCATTCTGAGACGCCCCTTGGTCCCGCATTTGGAAAGACACATCGTCACTGTTGCGGTTCACCCCAACGAGTGCCAACGAGTGCGTCTGTGATGGCGCATCATAGGGATAAAAACCTTGCGTTGGGGCTGACATGTCAAATGAGGACGATTGTTGTTCGTGCGAAGGGGTAGTGGAGAATGGCGGACCGTTTGTATACGGCGAATTGATGTTCGAATAGGTTCCACTAGATGCTGCGTAAGACGTAGGGCTTGAACCAGCGAATGACACGCTGTGCGGTCGCTCAAAGGTTGCGATGGCGGCTTGGGGAGCATTGACAACTTGGTTTGAACTCGGTACGTCTTGGCTTATCCCAACTTGGCAATAGCGTTGTGATTGCGGTGTATCCACGTTTATTTCCTCATCCCCCGTACCAAAGGGGACCAAGAAATCGACGGAACCATCCAGCTTTTGAGGGAAAGAGATAGCAGATGGCGGTAAAGAAGCCGACTGGTGCGAATACGATGGAGGTTCCACAGGGGGGGTGACAGCCATCGAGGGGACTTGACATACAGGCGGTGGAGTATCGCTACCAGCACTGGACGGCGCAGGGGCAACAGACGGTATGCAGAGCTTGCTGAACGGTGACGTCTGCTTTCCAGGTCGAACCCGAATACCAGTCTGCGGGTATGGCTGTTTCTTGGAATGCTTGTCCTTTGACTTGCAAGTATCTGACCCTTGTTTCGACGCAGCCGAGGATACGGCCGACGGTGAACGCTTGGTTTGCTCCTCCACAGGGCTGACACGGCTGACGGTTTGAGCCTGCTGGTCGGAGGCGAAACCAGACAATGCAACCCCAGGACGCGTCCCAGTGGTAGATAACGGAGCGGCGGACTCGGACGCATTGGTTGACATGACGGGGACGCTGACGAATGGGAAACGAAAACCGTGGCGTAATTGTTCTACATCTGCTTCAATCTCGTCGTGCTTTCTCTTCGTCCCAGATAAGGTAGCATCCGAGACACCAGAGCGCGCACTTTCAGCCTTGCGTTGCAGTAACTCGACGATCTTAATGGCCTCATGCACGCCCCCTTCAACACCACCGCGCACAGGACCACGCCCCGTGTTCAGCATCGGATCCCGTAAAACATCGAGTGCATAGTTGACGTCCTCGAAAGCGGTCTGCACCCAGACACTGTTGGGGTCTTTGATAACGTTGTGCGCACATGCAACCGCTGCGTCAAAAAGCGCCCTACTGAACGAGTAAAAGCTGAACAAGGCAGGGATAGGTCGTCGTCCCCGAAGGTCGGGTCTTTGTTTCCACATCGAACACAACGTCCTGAGAGAGCGGACGATAGCATGTGCCGCTGTGAAGGTACCAACCGTAGCTTGATAGTACGATGTCGAGTTCCCATGACCATAGGATGGTCGCAGGAACGGAATATAAACCTTCATGATTAGTCTTTGCGCCGTTACCATCAACTCGCATCGTTGCGCCAGAAGCACAGGCGACACATTGGTCGATTCTGCTGGGGTAGCCCCATCCGATTGCGGCGAACCAAGGTCTGAATCGATATCCATTCGGAATGTGGACGGAAGATCCGCAAGCCACTGCTTGATTTCATTTGCGCAAGAGGCTGCCTGCTCGAGTGTAAATTGCTCCTGTGCTGCCGCGTCATTCTGAACCGAGTCCCTGAGGGAACGTCGCTTGATATCTTTGACCAACTGAGCGAGACTTCATGGCAAAGTGAACCCGATGACGAAGAAACATAGAGAAGTAAGCTTACCGGCATTTAAGACCAAAATATTTGAAATCCAGGGAATTCGTCTCCAGCAGTGAAAGCGGACTTCGTGGGAGAGGAATAGTGGCACATGCTGGTGTGAATACATCTTCGTCTACATCCATGGGAAGGCGTGTAGTGTGTTCAGTATCCGATATGAGGGGCGATCGGCCCATATAGTCCGATATGAACCTGCGACGACCCCGCGAATAAGACAATGAAATGACGAGCAATGAAGGACACTCACAGGTCATAATAGAAGATATCCCACCACAACCGCCTTCTTGTCTCGGCCTCAAAAAGGTTGAATTTACCGGGAAATTCGTCGGGGTCCACATCCAATCCCATGCTGCGAGCTATGTTGACCATTTTACCGACCTAACGGCAAAAGAATACGCTCGTGATCGGCCATCACTCATCAATGATCGAAATCACTTGCCTCGGGGAGTAGTGTGTGAACGACACGCGCTCTGCTGTCATGCAGTGCGAACAAGACATGAAGAATCATGGCCACGAGAAAGTCTAGATCGTACGGACTCGACTTTTCGAACAATGATAAGGCTTGCTGGGAAAGTGCAAAGAGTACAGCGGGTGAAGAGACAGCATCCTTGGCAAGGCCCTTGCACCTTTTGCTTGGGAGAGGGGGGATATCTGGCTTCTTCCGTGTGGAGGAGCGAGATGACGAATCATCGGGCGTCACACCATCGCCATGAGCGACGTCCAAGCGGACTTCCTCCTCGGCAATTTCTTTATCAACCAACGTACCTAGAGCGAAAGCAGCGGCCACAGCCGAAAAAAAGGAGAGCGTGGGCCGTGGAGCAGGCGAGGTACGATTAGACGTGGAGGACGGTGTGGAGGGGCGGCCGAAAAATATTGCACGGGCAGTCTCTGCCTTGGTAGCGGCCGAGAGTGGCGTACTGACCCCGTTTTGAGGGGGAGAGTCAGCATGGGGACTGTCGTGCGCATCGGCTTCCGAAGACCACTTGAACATTGCCTCTGCACGATCTTTGAAGTGCTTAAAATTGAAGCAAGGGTGCATCTTGAGAACATCCTCAACGTTGTCATACAGCTTTTGTCGCCTTCGTGGTGCAAAAGGGAGATGTACAAATAACCGGGGATTGACGCAAGGAGCTTCTGACGCTGTAGGCGATGAAGAAGCGTAATAAGCGGTGAGAGGGGGTAAAAGCAGATGTATGGGTGGGTCAGAAGGGCTGGGAACGTCGTGGAAGGGGAGTACAGTATGTGCAGGTTCGACTTTGACAGCGTTCAAAGTGTAAGCGGGGCAAGGCGGATTGGAAGAAGAAGGTTGAACGGGGAGGATGTCCTTGCCAATGTCGAGTTCATCAAGCCAAATGGTGGTGATGTCGTCGAGCGATATTGCAAGAGAAGAGCCTGATTGCCCGACCGCAAGAAGGGGGCGATCGCACTGTGTTGATGGACCGGGAAGTTGGTTGTAAAAGTTATGTGTGCGTGCACCGGGTGCAGTGAACTGGGCAAGCTGAGACTCGACTTGGATAAGGCGGTTATTAAGGGAGTGGAGGTCGCTGATAGGAGAGGGTGAGAGGGGAGAGTGAAAGGAGGAGAGGGGGACGAACACTTTTTCTGCGGCTGCAGGAGAATAAACGCATCTTGCCACGGTATCGCGTTTGGTACATGACCCGCAAGGGGTGCGTCGGTCACACTTGAGCTTGAGACGCTTGCACTGAAGGGGATGAAAGAGAGGGCAAAAAAGAGAAAGGGTGTGCTGACCTCTGCACAGACAACGGTGACTCGAGAACGAATTTGGCTGCGGGGAATGAGAAGAAACAATCACGAGGAAAGCAGGCGGACATACGGGCCAGTAGATGGGGCGGTGCCGGGGTGCGAGCTATGATGCGATTGTGGTTCTGGGAGCGACGAGTCCATCACCCGCGCAGGTAAAGAGAGGGGAAACAAGGAGGAAAGGGAGGAGGAGGAGGAGGTGAAGGTGGAGGACAAGCAGCGGGGAAGGTCGCGATTGGACTGGCGAAAGTTCACAATGCACCTCGGACTATGCGGGACATACCGCTCCGGGTCTCGATCAGGACCCCGGCTACACCCATTTGTTTTAGATTACATAATTTGTACCCCTCTTTCAAGCGCGCCTCGAACACGCGAACAGAGCTTCGCGAACATGGAAACTCAGGCTTGGGATCAATGTCGCCGGACCCGTTCCTTGAGGTTGCAGTTTGTATCAACCACGTAATGAGACGTCAATTATACCGATCAGCGCGCGAATGACATTGAATCGCAATTAGAGCTAGTCGACCCTGACTACGTTATCAGCCTGCCAACTTATTCACGCTGTACCAGTGCCAGTAATCCCAATCCACCCAGCAGCGCATATTTCAACTGTGGGAAGTCATTCTGGAAAAACCGATTATACCGCATCAGAGAACGGTCACGGAAATGAGAGAGAGAGTCGTGCCCACCAGAGCGATCGTGACGTATCCTATATAAGGCAAGAAGCTGAAATAAAATAAAAATTGAATTGCACAACGATATGAAATGGCACAACACATACCCGCGGACTTTGCCAATAATGTGGCGTCGCTCTAGGAAATCCAGCCCTTGGTACAGCTCGACATCATCAACGTGATTATTGTCTCCTTTGGTGAGCATGAGTTGATTCGGTCCTGGCGCATACTTGGCGAACCTGGCAATTAAATGGTAAACGTGCACGGAAACCCCACTATCACACCTCCACTAACGGATCTTTCTTGGATTTGAGCGTTGAGTTGGACACGAAAATGTCGTGCGTCTCCAGCACGCGATGCACAATTGGGATATCCGCATTCGGTACCTTGTACACCGTAATGTCACCAGTCTGATACCGCGCGTTGGGCGGGTTCGTGAGGAAGAGAAGGTCGCCGCGGTAAAAGGCGGGTTCCATCGAGCCACTGTGTCGCCAGGTCAGGACAAATAGCACCCTGAATTTGACCGTGACTCGTACCTGAGAACGACAACAATCGGCGACTCTGTGTTGAAGAAGAGCCCTAGGCCCTTCCATAGCATCAAACCCGATGCGACGACCGACGCAAAGTTGAGGACTTGGAGGAGGAGCTATTGTACCCTCAGTACAGCGGCGAATGCGAGACCAAGTAGGATACAGACATGTCGAAAACCCAGTCTACGGAGAGTCTTGATTTCTTCGGCGAACATGTTGACAAAACAAAGAGCGCGCGCCGGAGGGTAGTACGTGTCCAACGAAAGTAGTGCTTATGTAATCACGCGCGTTTACCAATTAGAGTACAGAGTACTAATCAGTAGTTTTGATTGCGCCCACGATTATCTCCTCGTTATCAGCATGTGCAATCCGAAAAACTTGGTCGAGATATCAAGTACGCCCGTCTTTCGACAAGGGTGACATCTACGTAATTATAAATGATCGTATGTATTATCTTATAGTCCCGGACATCCCTTCTCCCGACGGCACGCCTGACCGGCACCTTTGGTCGTCCGACAAGATCACGAGGACTATGCACTACGTATGCCAGAAGCGACCGTTGAACACATGGTCGTCAAGTAAAAAGTATCTCCTGGTTGCCTTGAGAAGCCGCTCAATTTCCTCGAGGATGGTAATCATCGGTGCGGCTCACCAAAACATCCCCGCTGCTCACATTTATACCCACATAAATACGTGTATGTTTCATACTAGTACTCGGCCCGAGTCTAGAAGTCTTGAAAAAGACTTGTAATCTAATTTTATTGTCCCGCTCATCCCCCCTCATCAAACTCAAGTCGACGTGGACAGCCAGTCAGTCACCACGCCATCCTAAAGTGAGTACCGTGGCTTCGACAGCTAGTATTTCCCAGTTTGGTCTAGTACATCGTTATTCGCCTTTGTTCCGTTTTCGCTCGCGTTTCAAAGTTTCACCCCTCGGATTTAATTTTGACACTTACACATCGCGAATCTAAATTTTCTCGTGGCAAACGCGTGTTCGCAATCCACGTGAATCAACCTTGTTTCGCTGTAATCAAAACCACTCACAGCCAACAACTGAGGATTAGCAAATTAACCGTGCCAATGCAACTCCTTCTGATTCATCAGGTCAAGGAACAGCCACCCAAGCAAACACCTCCTCCCTTCCCTTTGCAATCTCCCCCTTTTGACCAGGACTCGAGTACGCGACGCGTAAACGCTCCGTTGCGAGTTCATCCAGCATCTCTACGTTGTTCGGAGGAGGTGTATTCGAAGTAGAACTCGCCGCAAGTCGTGTGTCCTGCACGAAGCGTCTCGTGCACTGAAAAAAGTATCGCAGTCAACAGTGCGCTCTGGTCAAAAGAGACAGGACACCCACAAGCTTGACCCCATACCATGCACGCACGGTGATCCCAAGGGGTGTCGATTCGACCGGTGGCTCACAATCATCTCCATCGGTCATGTCGACCACTGTGAGAAACATCTTAATCGCGAGTGCAAGATCGCCCGCCGTATACGCCGTTTCCGCTGCTTGTAGCACATAGAACGGGTTTTGAGGTACGAGCAGGAGGACATGCATCAATGATTGCAAAGAATGCTCGTATCTGGCCACATGCTATCAGTATCGATCCGACATCACCAGAGATGAACGTACTGGTTACACGTTGCATAAATGTTTGCTAGTTCGAGCCATCCTTCGACGTCCGTATAAAATGTATCAAGATACTGCGAGAGCTCATGCACTGCCTTGTCTATCTTGCCTGTTCGTCGGAGTACCGAAATGCGGCGCTTCCATATTCTCTGAGCAAGGGAAGAACAAAAAAAAAGAGTAAATATGTGCCACTTGATGAACGACTTGGCATGACATACCGCATCGGTTGGATCCGCTTCCAACAATTCTGCATAGTACTTGAGTGCAATTTCGGGGGGTTCTGTGGCCTCCATGCGGATGCCCGCGAGGCAGTCTACGCGTGGTGAACCCGGGAACTTGTCGTTAAGCATTCCAAGACATTTCTGGCGACAACGTATGCATGTGTGAGCCCAACCAACGTTCGATCCTCTAGGGCCATGTACGTACGTCGGCGACGTCCAACCGTCCGACATCTATTGCTGCGAGCGCGAGCTGTTCGAGAAATGCCCAGGCTACCCATCCATGAGAATCATGCATCATACGTGTGACGTGTGTGGACAAGTACCTTCGTCACCCACTTTATGGAGTACATTTTTCTGGAGTATTATGCGCGTGCCGTTTTCGAATACGTCTTGGGATGCGCGTGTGTTATGCGCGCGGTAGCTCGCAAGTTGGTCTAGTGCAGACTGGACGCTCATCCTGGATGCGTCACGGTTTAGCAAGCGTGTAAATAAAAATAACCATACACAGTACTAGTTACCAGAAAGTCCCTCACACAACTAACTGACTCGTCTCTAACGACGATGGACCAACCATGAGATACGCCATCCTGCTACCCTCTTCGTCATCGTAACACACGATTATAACAAACACGGCTTGTTCGGCCGACAATCGGAAATTCGCTCGCCCCGCGATGTACACGAGCCTGTGCCGCCGGGCGTCGTCGATAATGCGCTGCTAGTGCACAGACAAACACGCCTAATGACCCTATCACACGCTAGTGGCGGCCCAGTGCATGCCTTTGGGTCAAGGGTTCAAGTCAACCGAAACTGTTGTTGGCGCGGTTGTCCAGGTTCCGTCACGTACTATCACGCTTGCGAAATGGCGAGTCTAAGCACGATGGGCCCTTCTTTGCAGTCGTTCAGTTTGATGGGCTTGTGACAGTGACACCCAATTATGATCCTCCCGATTGTGTGTACTTGTGCGTGGATTCAATTCAGTGACGAGGCTTCTGAATCGGAAGCTTTGAAGTCTTGAAGCATTGATTGGCTGTTTGATCACCATTACCGTAAGAGCGAGCTGGAGCTCAATTTTTTTCTGCATTACAACTTAAAGGTAGCGAGGAACTCATTGTTGGAATGACGCCTCAAGCTGGGGTCTCCGGCCTCATCGATGTCGTGTCCCAGCGGCCTCACTCTTGCGTCTCTATAGTGTACCTGACAGTTCCTCGGTCGTTTATTTTGAGCCGCGGAGGATCAGGGTGCCAGGGAATTTGTATGGCGTCGCTGGTACCAGCGGGCGACTTCTGTTCTTAGGGTGTGTCAGTTTCATGTTTCCCATTTGGTTCCGATGATCGCAGCTCCATTACGCCAGCATCTCCGAACACTGCCAATGTCTTCCAATTTGATTTCTTAAACTCCCGTTACCGATGGTCCGACCACTGGCAGGTAGGGTGGGACACGGTTGGATGTCACCTTGTGGATAAGTTCCGAATGTGACAGAGTCGGAACGGGGCTCCGAATGTCAAGACGCTAATCCAAGTGTAGGATTCCCATTTATACTTCGCGGCATTGTCAAGCAACATATCCGGTTGATAGATCGTTGTCCCGCCTTCTCATGATCGGCGGCCTCATCAATTCGCAGTGCATCTATATATACACAGAGGATGAGTGAGTACATATAGTTCTAGTGAATCAACTTGAAAGCGACAAGAAGGTTTCATGGAACATTCACGCCATCCACTGGCAAACATTTCTCCTTTTATTAGTCGTTGGTTAGGCTACCGCGCCTCCCCCCCAAAGCCTCTTCCGTCCTACTGCGTCTCGTTCTGGTCTTTTATCGCTACCTTTTGCGGAATTGCCGTGATCGAAGCCACCTTTAATTTGCATTATTTCATACAACGGGGAGTTCCTATCCTTGGAAGTTATGTGAGACCTACATCTCCCTTCCGGCTTTTTGTAGTATCATTCACCAACATCTTCAGGGTGCATCGGCCGTCTTAATATATGGCTCCATCGACAGTCCTCTGGCACAACCCAGGGCGCTCATCGGCGGTCATTTCGTCGGGGCACTCGTCGGTATCTGCATATCCAAATTATTCCTCTATTTACCTCCCGAACGCTACACCGACTTGCAGTGGCTGGCTGGGGCGCTCTCGGTCTCGCTCGCCATCGTCGTCATGCAACTCACTCAGACGGTTCATCCTCCCGCTGGGGCAACGGCTCTCTATGCGGTCATCAACCAGCAAATCAGCGAGTTATCCTGGTATCTGCTTCCTGTCGTCCTTCTTGCGTCCACCATCGCTCTCGTCGTGGCACTGTTGGTCGACAATATACAACGCAGGTATCCCGTGTTTTGGTTTACCCCAGATGCCCCACTTCCAGCTGGGCTACCAGCGCCTAATAGTGAACAAAATAGATCCTCAAAGGCTTATTAGACAATTACAGTACACCCTAGACGTAGATGTTATCTCTTGTGCCTTTCCTCCCAGTGCTACTCACGCAAGTCTAAGCTTTTGTAGAGTGTTTTGTAACTAGGGTACTATGGGGCATGTAATGTTTATGAACGACGCGTTTCTAATGACTGTATCCATAGGAATAAATTGAGACGACTCACATTATTGGGTCAAATATCATATGTGTCATATAGGGCACTCGAAGACGAGTCATTGAATAGATAATTAAAGAACAACAGCGAAGGTGTGTAACCAGCTAAATCCGCTGGCATGTCTCGTCCCACGATGGCAACGTTGGTTTGAGGCTTCGCAACGCTACTTCACGTCTCTGAACCATTGCCACATCCATTCCACGCATCTATTTGATGTGATGATACATGACAAGACTTGGAGTCATTCACTACTCGTTAAGAATGAAGAACCACTTTTGATATAACAATGATCAACGACTTCTAGGATGACCTATGGTGTAATTGGAGTGAAAACAAGAAAACCGTGTGCACAGTCCAGAGTTTGGGGGAGATTCCCTAACTAAGTTTATGTCTAAACGTTTGTGCGGCGGCCGAACCTGCGCCAATTATCCCAATTAGTATTATGAGTGGATGTTCATTAATTGATCCATCGCTCCACGGTCACGCTCATCATTAACCTTCAAGGATTCCCATGCGGCGATGCACTGATCTAACAATTGCAATCGTTATTGTACGGCCGTGTGTATTCAACCCGACGACATACCTGAAATCGGGGGCCGACTCGATCCTGGTGGCACTCAGGCAATCATAAATGGTTCGAATACCTCAAAGTGGCCAGCTGTGGGAGCGGTCTAAAGGGGGTCAAATAATGAGAGGCCTTGTGATCCAGTGTTGCTCAGTTCTCGTCGAAAATTGATCAGGGGACTGACAAACTCGAAAGCAGAGCACATTATCCGACATATTCGGTAACCCATCATCGCTGCAGCATTACGTCCGAAGATGCTTCGAATGATTGATGGTTAGTCACCTTCAAGTTCGTACCTTGGACGAATGCAAGGACGTAGTTTGAGTACTGATCCCATGTATGTGATCTGATTCTCATGGATGTCGATATGTGGGAAGCTCGATCCTGCTGGCAATGCTTCAAGTTGCCACTTGCCAACGAGTTTCATTCTGAGAAGAACAACAAGTGTATTGGAACGATGGTTCGTATGCGCAGTATGGTCCTGTCGAATAGAAGGTCGAGATGAAGAAAGAAACCTATGGTAGTTTGCAGCACGCGGGGGATGGAAGGGTAAGGTCCTATCAACAAGAGTCAGAGCCACATGAAAGCAAGGAAGTGGTGTCAGGTTCGCTCTTTGGGGAAGGGTTAAAGTGAGTGAGCGCGCTGGGCGCCGACGAAGTCTGAAGTATCACGATCCCTAGGCCCCAAGTTGAATCGGACGATTTTGAGAGACAAACATGTTGCTAATGCGTCCCGGGCCTGCTACATCAATAACTTATTCAGGAGTATAATTTTTGAAGACCCCAGCGGAGTCCGCGTACCGTGACACTGGCAGATGTCAACTTGAATGTTGAATGTTCGAACTTTGAAAGTGGCGAGCGCCGGGCTGATGACATGTGGTAACTGAGCTCGGTCGTGGCAACCATCATGATCTATCACTACTATGGCTCCGAGATCCAAAGACACTATCCACATCAGTGACCTCCAGCTCACACTACACTTTTCTATCGACAATGCCAAAGACATGGAGGCCATCTTACTCTCTCTGACTATCGTACACGACATTTCGAGCACGGCACGCTCAGACGACCTATCCCATTCGATCAACTACGCCGCAGTACATACAACTCTCGTGGAGACACTTCCCAAGACACGCTATACGTCTCTCGAGGCGCTCGCAGATCATGTGTTCGAAATTCTCTTTCACTCACACCCGGAAGTAGACGAGGCGAACGTTGTCGTGACAGCGCGAGATACTTTACCTCGTTTTACGATCGAGATGACTAGCAAAAGAGGTCGGAAGTCAACGGGCCCATCCGGGTTCACGATCAATGAACTCAGCTTCCCCGCCATCATTGGTGTGAACCCTCAAGAACGCACTAATAAACAACCCGTCGTATTTGATATCACCATCCATAGACAACAGAGGTCCACGCTACAAGGACCGTTCCCATTCCTCGGACTATCGACGTCTATCCACCAAGTATGTCATTACTATAGACGAGGAGATGCGCTAACGTACAAATGAACTATATAGACATTTGGTCCGTCGGAGTACCTGACTGTAGAGGCACTCGCTTCGGCCGTCGCGTGTCACGTTCTCCAGTATACAAAGGACCGAGAAGACACTGTGACTGTCAAGTTGTCGAAGCCAAGAGCCTTGACGCTTGCCGCATCTGCTCAAATACAAATAACTCGACGACGAGATGACTTTCCAGACGTATTTTCACGTAATAGGGTACCGGATAGTCCAATATCCACGCATTCCGAGACAGATGCGGTAGAACTCTCGCTGCATTCTGTTGCGCTTGCGCTCGGTTCCAACCTTGGTGATAGATTTGCCAATATTGAGATCGCGCTGCGTCTCCTCGAAGTATCAACATCCTTGCTCAGCGATTTGCCCATAAATGCCCAGGTCTCGGTCGTCAACACCAGTTTCATGTACGAGACCGCACCGATGTACGTCACCGACCAACCTCGATTTGCCAATTGTGCTTGTATGGTGTGTCTCTATTCCACCGGTCTATTCTCATTGTTCATCCCCATTCACTATCCCTGGCTAGATCGAAACAAACCTGTCCCCAAAGGAGTTGCTCCGCTTGGTCAAGGAAATCGAGACGGTGATCGGCAGAGTGCCAGGTGTGCGTTACGGACCACGGGCGGTCGACCTCGACATTTTGACCTATGATGATCTACTTCTGGACACTCGCCCTCCGGAGAGCCGGGAGAACTTGGACAACCTGATTGGCGAACTTGTCATTCCACATCCACGCCTCTGCGAACGTGAATTTGTTCTCCGGCCCCTGAATGAGTGAGTCGGTTTCAATGTTCACTAGCCGAATACAAACTAAGCTCTTTCAAACAAGCATGATCCCACAGTTTTTACACCCCGCATGCAACAAGACCATACGGAGCCTCCTTGACAAGCTGTTATCAACCCAGACAGAGAACGACTTCCCAATGATGAAAGTGATGCCGTTCCCGAAATATCCCTCGGACAGCACCGACCTCAAACAGATCGGCGGCATAACGGTACTGCCGACCGCAAAGTATTGGACCGTCTCTTCAACAGATCTATCCACCAAACGACGGCGACCCCGTAAGACCCATCTCATGGCCACACTCAACGTGACACCCGACTCCTTCTCCGACGGCGCTCTAAACAACACGCTCCCTGCTGCCATCGCCTACATGACTTCTGCTGTAGCCTCTGGTGCCGATATTATTGACATTGGTGGTTACTCCACCCGTCCCGGTGCCAATTTCGTCTCTCCCGAGGAAGAAATCCAGCGTGTTGTCCCCGTCATACAAGCCATCCGCGCGCACGCCGACGATGCAGTCCGACACGCCCTCCTCTCAGTCGATACCTTCCGCTGGGACGTCGCCGAACAAGCCGTCCGCGCGGGTGCCAATTGCATCAATGACGTATACGCCTTTACTGGCCCGACTTATCCGCTCGATGCCAGGTCTGCAGAACACCTCACCAAGATGCGGGGTGTCGCTAGGGACTTGGGCGTGCCGGTGGTGCTGATGCATTCCCGAGGAGAGGCGGGTAAGAACAAGAACTATGATGCGTATCCCGATGGACTGGTTTCTGCCGTCCAAGCGGAGCTCGGACGTAAGGTGGACGCGATCGTACGTGGACCCGGCGGGGTCCGTCGATGGCTCGTTTTCGTTGACCCCGGAATTGGATTTAGCAAGCCCTTGGCGGGACAGCTGGCGTTAATGCGCGATCTGAGCAAGGTGACAGCTGACGAACCGGGGAATGTGTTGATGGGGTATCCCTTGTTATTTGGGGCCTCCAAAAAGTCGATGCTGGGGGCAGTGTTGGAGAAGCCGGAAGCGGAGGGGCCGTACAAGGGTCGAAAGACGACAGCGCAGGAGAGGGGATGGGCGACGGCGGCGACTGTTGCATGTGCTGTTCAACAGGGGGCGGACATGGTGAGGGTGCACGATGTGGCGGAAATGAAGGACGTCGTCGTCGTCGCTTCTGCGATATGGAATAGTTAACTTGAAGGCTTAGATTCTATTCTCCCTTTCATGTGACTTAAGGTGTGCGCTATATACGTCCGAGCGATTTGGATAACGCTCGTTTGTTTTACTTTTTCTCTCGAGAATTGTATTTCTCCACGGACCATGCATGGCGCGCACTACGATTCCGATTGTAGCCATCCATTCATCTCCCAACCTAGGGCACAATTTATTCCTCTGTATCATAAATCGATCAATCACCAAAAGTTCGCGCCACTATGTATACCACACATACCTGGAATTACTTCCGACTCTTCTTCGGCTGCTTCCCTCGGAGTCTCCGCCATCACGACGGCGAACCCACTAGTCACCAGCGTTACTCGTAAAATCATGTCAATCCATGCGAATTGACGTACTGGTTGAGATGCCAGTCAATGTGACTAAACGTAGACGCATGAGATCACGATTTTGGAGGTCGGGTTCTCGAATAGTCACTTACCACTTATTCTGTACTTATTTACTTGATCACACATTCGCGAATGAAAACGTATCGTCAATTTCAAGCAACTAAGAATACAAATGAGTCTAGAAGCATTGCGCTCGTTCTTGTCGCCGTTGAGGTGGCAGGTAGGCCGTTGCGCCGTCCTCGTTGTGGCGGAAGGTGCGCGGTCGCGCATTCCTCGCCCTCGTCATCGTCGTCGTCGTGTAGTGGGTGCGCTATTGCGCTGTCGTTGTCGCTGCCGTGTGGGCCGTTTGTTGGGTCGCTCATGTCGTCGTCATTGTGGTGGTGAGTGCGCTGCCGTTGCCCTCGCCCGCCGTCGTAGGTGGGCCATTCACATCGTCGTCGTCATCGCCATCATTTCTTTTTTTTATAACTTACCCTCGTTGTCTCGTCATCCCTGTCGCCGTCGTCGTCATTTCATTTCATTTTCTTTTTTCCTTGAGTGCATTGTTGTGCTATCACCACCCTCATCGTTGTCGTCGAGGTGGTGGCTGAGCGGTGGCACGCGCCGTCCTTGGCCTCGTCATCGTCGTCATTGAGGCGGTGATTAGGCCATGGCACGCGCTGTCATTGCCCTCACCATGGCCGTCATTGTGGTGGTGGGTGCGCTGTCGCGCTATCCCCGCCTTCGTCGTCGTCATCGCTGAGGTGGTGGTTGGGCGGTGGCATGCGCCGTCCTTGGCCTCTCGTCGTCGTCGTCGTCGTCGTCGTCGTCGTTGTGGCAGTGGGTACGCTGTTACGAAATCCCCGCCCTCGTCATCGTCGTCAAGGTCGTGATTAGGTCGTGACGCGCGCCATCTCTGCCTCGTCGTCGTGTTGAGGCTGTGGGCGCACTATCGCGCCGTTCCTCGTCCTCGTCGAGGCGGTGGTTGGGCCGTGGCATGCTTCCTTGGCGTCGCCGTCGCCGTCCTGTGGTGGGGACATCGTCGTCCTCTTCGCCGTCGAGGTCCCTAGCCTCGTTGTCGTTGTCGTCGTTGAGGTGGTGGGTGCACTGTTGCCCCGCCCTCGCCCTCGTTGGTGTCGTCGTTGTGGGGGGGGCCATTGCACGTGTCAGCTGCCATGTGGCATGTGATGTGGTGGGTGGGCTCAGGGCTGACAGTCTTAAAACTCCGCTAGGTTTGCCGCCGCAGGTAGGGAGGCGGCGCCGAAGAGCCGCACTACGGCCCGTAGCAGAATTTCCCATAGTGTTCATATTCGTGATCTTCTGGTCAGAAGACGAGGGTTGAGTGACTCGGACGACATTGAACTTGGGGACCTCTCTCCTTGCAAACAGTCTGAGCTGTCTACGTACCTTCGTCACTACCCAATTGCACGTGGACTTCTCTGAATACTCGAACCGTAATAATAACATTTCAGGTCCATCGTAAAGTCCGGGTCGTTGTCGCAATATTAATGCTAGTGCTCGATCACTGGACTGACGAGGTGGAATGGCCTCCGTTCACGATGCGAGTATATATCAAAATACTTATACTTTCCACAATACCATTGATCATATTTTGACACTCCAAAACTTTTGCTATTCCTCAAGCTTCAAGCACGGGTAGTACACCGCGGACTGTGCGGCTGGACTTTCAAGGGGGGCAACTACAAAGACCTGGTTTGCCAGTGTCAACGGGCCTCAAGTTCAAGCCCCTCATCTAGTGCTGACCGCAATGGGACAAGGACGGCTGTTGACAATCCACCCAGCCAATCCCCATCCAAGAGAATAGCGATGGATTTGACGGCCGCAGGTAGTACTGAAATCGACTACGAGATTGAGTCTCCGCCGTTGTTTTTCTTGTAATTGTGAACAGTGAAGGGAAGGTGTCTTGATGCATTGTCAACTACTTGTAGGAATCCGAATCGGGGCCTGGCGCCCGCCGCGCAAGTTGCGCCGCTACTAGTACTACGGTAATAACAGAAATCAGAGACGGCCTGTGACATGCATAAATAAGTATCTCTCTTCCTGAACTCAGACGAACAAGATGGGTTTGTTCACTGCATGCTAGTGGTCCCGCGGCCCAAAATTTCATCACGCAATTTTGTGTGAGGGAGAGGACAATCTAGGCTGTCAAGTGAAGGATGCAATGTTGCTGCATAATCGCAGCCTACGATACGCGCATTAATATTGCGTTGACTGACTGCATCTAAGAACGCTCAAACTCGGAATTCTTCAGAGCACATGCACGGCGATGTACCAAATTTTTGGAATTACCAGTTGGGACTGGGCCACTGGGCCACACTTTGGATTCGATCGCACGTCTACTTTCACTTGTAAGCAGGAACGATGTACCGGAGATTAATTGATTCTAAGCTTGCAGAGCATTCCTTCGATTGCTACATACTAATAGGCGCTGATCGATTGATCAGTCAAACAATCGCGTGGGACTCGGATTGTGGGTGATAGGTCACCAGTACTCAAGTGCCGCCAAATCACTAGCATTTAAATAAGGATCAAATAGTTTTTAACAGTTTCATGATGATAGCGAAGTAGATAAATCCATGGGATGGTGCTGGATAGTTTGTTCAGCCCAATCAGGAACCGAACTTTTTTATGCAGATGCGGCACTCACCAAACTCAGACGTTAGCACTTGGGTCGACGCTATGGGCGATATTATATACAACCGCTAACAGTATAAGTGCTGCGGCAACCAAGAATCCAACTGCGCTGACGTATGTCGACCGAGTGGGCGATGCGGAGCAAAGGGTTGGGAATGCGAGGAACGGCCCACTGCTCTCGCCCAGGGCCTGCTTGTAGTATTTGCGCCTTGAGGGTAGGGACATGCGCGACATTGGAATCGCGACCAACATCGACTGTGCTGCTTCTTCAGACTCTTCTGAAGGTACCGTTTTCACCACTTCCATGCTGTCATTGTTTAGAACCGTTGAATTGGTGTCGAGTCGGAACAGAGCTGGTGTGTGCCCAGAAGGTGAGGACAAGGGGTTCGTGACTTGGGATGGGATCGCGTGCAATCTAGGTGTCGCCGTTTCTCTGAACTCTTCTGGAAACTCCTTCACCCCTTCCGTGCTGTCATAGTCTACGGCTGTCAAATTGGTGTCAACTCGAAACACAGTTGGTGCGTCCTCCACAGGAAATACGGCCTTCGGCCCGACGAGCTCCAAGGATATCTCAGGGTCTCCCGGGATATTTGCATCTAATCGTTGGGAGAGCGAGAATCTCTTTGATGCTATGAACAAGACGAATGGGATGAGAAGATTAGAAGGGGACGCAAATATGAGTGAAGTCCAGTTTAGTACTGTCCCGAGGCCAGTCTGGAGAGTATCGACACTGAGAACCAGAGTGTCCGCCAAGGGGCAAACATGAACATACTTTGGTTTGCAAGGGTGTAACGATTAGCCAAGGAAATATAGCAGACCAGAAGATGGCCATTTTATTGGAGCAGATATTTCCTCGTAAAAGGTTGTGCCGTATCACGATAGTGTATACCGGGACGGAGGTAACGAGCACGGCTAATGGTGAAAGTGAGAAGAGATCCAACATGTGTGAGACAAAGTCCCAACGACGCACCCAACGGAAACGCATAGGTCGATACCCGCGCGATCGTACTCAAAGTCCCGTGTCCCGTACTTGTCACCAGCACTTCCAAAAGCATCTCATGTTGGAAATCAAAAGCATAGCCACCCATCCATCCTATAGGAATATAGATGAGACATGCTGTGAGAATAGACGTCCAGACTGCTAGACGAATATTGACGGAGGGATGTATTTCGTTTACCCATGTTGGGATAGTCATTACCTGTCAAAATCAACCGAAATTAGACTGTAAGAAACACACGACGAATAGGAACGAACGAATGAGAAATTGGACAGTACGAATCCTACAACATTGGATTGATCGTGGCCTACTACCGGCACGGAACTGAATTCAAAGCCTTTAACCGCGAAGACGACAATCCATATGATAGTTATCATGAGAAGAAGGATAAATGATATCACTTGGAAAATGATGTTATCTACGAGGCGGATGAGACTGAGTGGAAGAATGAGGGAAAGAATTATCTGCGGGAAACATGAGTGTTCGAAAGTTGAGATGAACATGATGCTCACAAGCGTTCCAACTGAGCCAAGAATGTATCCAGAGAATGCGCTGGGACCAATAGGTGGCATTTGATTTACTTCGTATATTGAGCTCGTGTCATGCATTAAGAGACAGAACATACTACAAACCCAACCATCAGTGAAGCTGATAGCACACGTCTTGTGAGCAACGCTAATAAGAAATGCATCCATGCTCTACCAAAGTATCGGGAGGGTGAACGATATATTTTCGCGAGAGAAAATTGAAGCACACCTGGAAAGCCTCCAACAGAGATGCGATCACCAAGGTTTGCATCGCTAGATACAAGAAAACCTGTACGACGGTATGCCACTCGTTACCCAGTAAGAGATGAGCGATCGTCGCGAATTCAATGGAAGCTTGGAATCTTTCGTTTCCTTCTATGGACGACATCGCTTCGACGAGGAACAGCGCCGCTGTCCCAGTCAGTAGAGCTATTATGGCGAACGCGAGTAGAGGACTGTGCATGAGGTACAATAAGTTTAAGCATGAATTAGGAATGAAAGAACGTACGTGAACCATCCAGCTTTTTGGAACAGTAGCGGTATAACAGCCAATGAGGGACCTGTCATGTTCGAGACGAGGAGAGCCACACTCCCAAGGAAACCGATGTCACGAGGCATAATGTGAAGAAGAATCAAGGTGGACCAGCGCCACATGACATACGCTCTCAACGTCTTTATATCCAGCACCAATGCTCTTCAATATCTCCATATATGACCCATATTCATCAATCTAACAAATCTGAACAGATGGGTGATGTCTACGCGTGTTTGATATGTTGGTGTGCTATTCGGGCCGTGCTCATTCGGAAAGCCATGCTGAGACCCAGACATACTATAACGGCGTCGATTGTCAGCTGGCGTTCAAGCCAGTCTGATGTCATGGACTTAGATATGATGACGTTTCTCTTATAAACAACGCTACTAACCAGTTCGTCATATGAACAAGATGGGAATCTAGCAAGTTATTGATGGTTGTTGTTATGGAACCTTTTATTGCAGTAAGTGTGGTCGGCTGTATTAACGCCGTGGATGCTGCGTGACCGTCACAGTGCTGAGGACTGAGGCTGAGTGAGTCCGTAAAGACTAAAGTTGTTTAAATCACAATCATCACAGGGTATTGACGAGGATGAAAGAAGAGAATTGTCCTGAGATCATAAAGTGCAATCTCGAGAAGGCTCAGGAAAGAGGTGAGTGGGTCAGATATTTCAACTGATACTTTGGACATGTAAAGGCTCGGATCAACCCGCAGTATTCTAGTGGCCAAAATTCGAGTTCAAGGCTCAAACCGCTTGATGGGAAATAGCCGGGACAGGCGAAAAAGACACAAACATGATGTTGGTGAGTGGGCTAATTTCGAAATTCTGGAATTGTCGATTCTAGTTGGAACGTCCCTGCCCTCATTTCCTAGCATCAGTTAAAATATCAAGGTCTGTCGTCATGTTTCATCACTCACTTTCAAAGATTTGAATCAAATAATTCCAGAACTAGTGCTAGTGAATGAATGATGCGACGATCCCATCACGGTTTTGGCGGGGCGTGACTCTGTGAGCATGACAAACAAACAATAGAAATACTGTTCTCTCCATCTTTCCGTGTTTCAAGCCATTCAAGCAACTTGCCGCCAGACGATTCTGAATCTTGTTCCGAAAAATTCGCAAGCCGCTTGACAAAATGTCACGTATACACCCGAACTTTAGAAAGGCTTTCTACTTCCCATGAGGCACCAAAACCTACCCCCCAGGGGATGTATGCGATGTACATTCTCACTCTTGGCGCTCTCCTTCTCCCAGGACTGTCATCCGCGTCCGCAGACGTGAAGCCAGGTTCCGGTCATCAACCCTTTAACACTTACCAGGGTATAAGCCAGCAGGTATCCATTGCCAATGACGCATCGACTTCGCTGAAATACACCTTATCTGGAGGACAGGCGTGAGTAAGACCCCCTCATGCTTTTGCATACTTCTTATTAGCTATTGTAGCTATGGAAATCCCTTTTTCTCGGACAGATTGGGTTACGAGGGTCCCTTGCTGCTTCAGTCGACCAATCTAGTAAGATTTTTCTCCTCCAGCTCAACTCACCATCCTCATGCACATCATTTCAGATAGAACACCTTGCTCACTTTGTCCGAGAACGAGTTGTAAGTACCACCAGCACATTTCCACTACATTTTCGCGTCTCACTTGTTGTAACCCAGCCCGAGCGCACCGTCCATGCCAAGGCAGCAGGTGCTCATGGTTGGTTCGAGGTGACTACCGATGTCGCCATGAAGCATAGCATGGCAAAAGTATTCGATACCATCGGCAAGCGCACTTCGTTGACGGCGCGTTTATCGACGAGCATCGGAAATCTTGGAAGTCCCGACAGTGTCCGAGACACACGGGGACTTGCCTTCAAGTACGTTTCCAGGAAATGTGGAATAGGGCCATACCGCTTGACTGGGCTTCAGGTTGCGCACTGAGGAAGGAATTCTTGACTGGGTGTGTAGCAGGCCTGGTGCGAGATGACCATCCATACGCATGCTTATTCTGCCCTTAGTTACTCGTCAACTCCCCAGTATTTTGGGTCCGAGACCCAGCCAAGTTTCCACGTAGGTCCGTTGTGTTCGATGACGTTGCCCATAATCATGTCGGTGTCTGGAGACTTTATCCATTCGCAGAAGCGCAATCCACGGACAAATTTGCCTGATGCCGATGTACGAATTTTTGTCTTGGGGAATCAAATCACTTGCTTAAGTATCACTCCTCTGCAGAATGCCTGGGGTATGCGCCTGACGCTTCCGCGATGATTTATCCTCACATTTCAAGTTAGATTACCTGTCTGCGAATAATGAAACCATCTACCAGGTCGGTCGCATACTTGACACTTACACGTGTTCAATGCTCACTACATCATGTAGCTTATGCGCGTCATGTCTGATTTGGGTACACCTTATAGCTTCCGGTCCGCATCCGTCAGCATAGTAATATCTATCCTCATCTTATTTTCGCGCCAGGCATGTGAATGGGTTCAGCGGAAACCCTATCCGCGCGATTATCAATGCTACCACTTGGTACTATATCAAGTGAGTGTTCCTTTGAATCCAGTTCTTTACCGTCCTGAATTTGCTTCAGAACAATTGCTATCTCGGACCAAGGCATCAAAAACCTCACCAATGAAGAAAATACCGTGCAGGCTGGCCAAAATCCGGATTTTGGTATTCGGGATCTGTTTGACGCCATCGAGGCAGGCGACTACCCCAGCTGGACTATTTATTGGCAAATCTTGTCCCCGCAACAGGCCGAAAATTACAGATGTGGGTATCGCTTTTGATGAAAGCTGAACCCCGTGATTAACATGACATCAGACAACATTTTTGATCTCACAAAAGGTTTATCGGACGCCTCTAATTGTAATAGTAAAATAGCCAAGCTAATGCGAACATTGGTAGAGTGGCTCCAAGATGAGGTTCCTTACCAAGAAATTGGTAAAATCACACTTGTGCAGAACCCGTAAGACCGCTCACATTATCCATGCAATGGAGCTCAACGTTCAACCTTCAAATTCAGTACAAACTATTTTTCTGAGGTGGAGCAAGTCGGCTTCGACCCCTCTCATCTGGCTTGTATCCCTTTGCTCTAAATTCTTCCAGCCCTCTGATCCCCTAGCTTCAGCCTAATGGACTTGGGCCGACTGAGGACCCGGTGCTCCAAGCACGTTTCTTTCTATACGGCGGTAAGTCTCGCCTGACTCTCGGTTTCTTCTTCTGTTCTTTCTGTTCTTTTTGTTCTTCAGATGCACAACGCTACCGAATCGGTGTTAACTCTAAGCAACTCCCCGTAAGGACAAACCGATTGTTTTCCGCCAACGTTTACTGACACATGGTTCTAGGTTAATAGCCCTCTTAATCCTGTTGGTGAGTCAAGACCGTGGCTTCCACAGTGGAAAAATGTGAGCTAAGCGTCATGTCTCACCAGCTAATTTCCTTCGGGATGGTGCCATGAATTTTAATAACCAAGGCAAGCGCCCCAACTTCTGGTCGCAGCAAGACATGCTCAACATGGAGACACCGCCTTACAACGATGATAACCATACCACTTGGCTCGGCGGTGCGGTCAAGTATGTCAGTCCACCGAGCGAACAAGACTTTGAACTCCCCAGGATGTTCGTACGTTGACGTGCTTCCCTGAATTTTGACGCCCCATTGACAATTCTTTATGTGATAGTGGGATAGTCTCTCTAAGACTGACCAGGAGCACCTTATTTCCAACATTGTTTCGTCGATGAGTCCAGTTACGAACGTGGAAATCATCGCCAAGCAACTCGAGATCTTCAGGCATGTGAACGAGACTTTGGGTCGACACATTGCACAGGGTTTAGAAGTTGTGGGTCAAGCCTACAGTCCCAAAGCCCCGGCCCTCTAGCTCAAATAATGCTCCAATAAGGAATTTGGTGTCTCGCCTGGGGCTGGATCAACCTTTTGCTTATGTATATGCTGGTAATTAAGTAGTGTCCTTCCGGGCCAAGGCCGATCTTTCACATGAATTTGTTGGGTACCACTAGAGCCGTATCATTGCAACTTGCAGAATGTTTTTAGGACCAACCACCTACTTATAGTCAAGCGCGACTGCTGATGCTGCCTTGTCACTTTTCGACTCAGTTACCGGTGTTAGTAGTTACTGCAACACATGCTTTGCAAAATTGTTCAAACTTCAACCTACCTCTATGAGCGACGAGACTCTGCCAATGACCTACCATTCCACCAGATCTGTAATAAGGTAAAATTCACGGTGGGGGTTCTCTCAACAGCTGAATGTAAAACCTTGTGCAAGTATCGTCTGACATCAATGACACACCATGCATGTAACTACTATGTTCCATATTTCGAGCCTTGTTCACAACGAAAAGAAGGACGGATGATATAGCTGCTAGCTGCTAGCTGAGTCACTCGCACGTAACTGCTACTAGTAAGTTGAAATATGGTCCGGGCCTCACTAAGAGACCACTGACTGGGAACACTGTTAGGGCACGCGCCAGCATTGACCATTCATATGTATCTAATTAAACATCAAGTGACATGATTTATGCTCACTCAAGGCCTAAATCACGCTGTCAACCTAACCAATCTTCTGCTTCCCTTTAAGCAGCCACTTCCTCAAGTCGTCACCGCTCAGATTATCAATGCTATCAAATTTATTAGTACTTGCACTGCTACCACCTTTGGTGCCACTGGTACCACCATCACCGTGACCAGTACGGCCAGTTGCTGCGGCAACGCTAGCACCGGCAGTAGCGCTAAAGGAACCGACATATTAGTCACGACGAGATCGGAAATTCCTTAAATAGTCCTCACACTCTAGTACTTGTGGACGTTGTGGATGAGGCTTGTGGCATGAATTTTTCAGCTGCTAGCACTGCTCCTGCTACATCTTCGATGATTTGGAAGTAGACATTAGCAGAAGCTGCCGTGCGTGCTGATGTCGTCGTCGTTGTCGTCGCCGGCGATGTCGGTAGCAGTGTTTGCCGCTTTGCTTGCTGATATAACCTCGGGCCGAGAGACCCCTGTATATCTCTCGAAATCAGAAAGTATGGCGGAGATAACATTCAAGCCTACTGCGGTAGGGTTTGCGGCTGCAGGAATGGATATGACCGGGGCGACAGCGGCCATGATGAAAGCTATGAATAGTAGTGCCGAACGGAAACACATCTTGCAAATCGATGAAGGGAGTGGATGAACGAGAACGTAATCAAGCCGTCAACGGCAAGGCGACCTGATGGTACCAGTTGGACAACAAGAAAAGAGGCTAACGGGAAGACTGTGAGCAGCTCGACGAAACTTGACATAGATTTTATATGGACTTACTAGCCAGTACCGCAAGCGAAAAGAAGTTGAACAAGAAACACCTGCCAGTGAGCAAGGTCCTGCTATTTATATGGAATCCTGGACCGTCGTACTCCCATACATCAACATGCTCAGCTTGAGGAAAAGATGAAGGTTACCAACAAACCATTGTGATTACAGATATGTCATCACATTACTGAAATACTGAGAGATTGATTGACGCCAGGATCAATTACTAACGCTAAAAGGTGCTGCTTGCTGGTCCAGGTCTCGCGGATGTACTGTGCACGTCATTCTCACTTTATTTAACCCGTTGCATGCAGCGTCATATCACTCATGTGGTCCATGTCTGAATCAGACAATCTGATGTGCCCCGCATCGCATTCATTGCATGTATATCTACTAACCTAGGGGAGACCGCGTTCGGCATGATGTTCCCCGAAGTGTGCACACTGCATTTTATCTTGTAATAGTACATGCTGCCTATGTGCATGCACTCTATGTCCATTCTCGTACATCTCAGATCTCAGATCTCATCGTTGTATTTTGCATGCTGTCCTCCAAGTTGATTGCATTGGACTCGAAACGTGTAGTATACAATATAATTTAAAGTACTAGTACAAGTGCAAGTCTTTCCAGTTAACGAGCCGATTGCAGAGGTCTTCGATGAAGCACTTAGTTTGAATGCCATATTACCATCTAATAGGGAAAGGTTTTTTTTCTCTACAACTTTGACAGTTTCACCGTGATTTCACATGATTATGCCATCACCGCCCCAATCCAATCTATCACATACCATGCCAATCGACTGTTGTATCTTGACAGTTATCAGAGTGCCAAGGGATTCATGAATCCGTCGTGTTCGCCGAGGGAAGGTAAATTCGCAAGGCCACGGAACCAGAAACAATACTGATATGCCAATACAATAAAGAACATAAGCAGACAGCCTTCCTGAACAGGGACCATAGAATTCGGCGAAAGTGTCTATTGTTGTGTTTTCGACTCTCAGATGGAAGTCGTGAAATGTCATATGAAACAGATGCGGGCAGAAGTCATCAGCGATAGGAGACCAGATGGCGGTGATATTGAATATACTTTAGTAGCTTGTCTCTCCGGATTTAAACGTGACCCCAAGGACGCCTCACAGGAAGATGAGTTCGAGACGAAGTCAACGGACGTCTCAACAGCTTATCCATTGGTACTAAATTCGGGGAGATTCATCAGTACGAATCATCTTATTTGAGTCCAAGTCGGCCATAAGGAGTGGGATGATATAGTCCGGTGACCAGACCACGGATGACAGCCCTAATGAGCGTTGGTATCAAGACACCAGTTTACGTGCGTCCACTTGGCAACAATTCCAAAGGCAAGGCATGCCGCCTCCAGCGTCAACGGTGGCACACAATTCAATCAGACTGCCCGTTGGAAGCATTGCATACTCGCCTGCATGATAATATAGAAATGATACACGATCACCTACGGATGCCACCCACTGGTCAATTGTTACTGAGGCGGATTATCAATACAAAGTCGCAGACACTGCACCGTCCTCATTTACAAGAAAAAAAAGGAACAGTGAATAATGGGAGCACGAACCAAACCGTTAAATGTGTCGCGTCTCGCAAAAATGCCAGTGGTCACTGGCATTCTTAGGAGATCAATTGCGAAGACAAGCCAAGCATGCGTCGACTTTGAGCGATGGTTCCTCGGATTGAGGACGATTAATTGCAAGAAGTGTCGTGGGGTGGTGAAAAATTCCGAGAATAAGGGAGTATGGATGGTAGGCGGCTACTGGAACAAGCTGCAAACAGAGGGCATTGCGAATAGGAGATATGAAGCGTTGTGAATCGATCCGTACACACTTTCCGCTGGACCGGATGCAATGGCGTCGTCGAGTGAGGTGGGTGACTTCGCTCATGGAGGTTGATTGCATTAGGGTCCGAAGCATCTCGGACTCGGATCGGCACTATCAGAAATCCCCACGCTGCCAGTGCCAGTGTCGTGTAGGACAGGTCCTGCAAGCGATTTCCCATTGTCCTTCACGTATCTACTCGATCGCCGATTCATCCGTCTGCTCCCACACGCTACGGCCTGTAGAGACAGGGACCTTTAAAGATAACTTTTCATATCTCCACTGGGCTTGTATCCCGCTACTGATCGCCTCGTGCTACACAAAATTCTCTATCCGAAGGGAAACGCTTCGTTCTCACAGATAGACAAAAGCTAACAGAGAGGGCTCCTCTCTATCCTTATCGACCGGGTGATCTATAGCTAAGTGATGGCACCAGAGTATGTAAAATGATCATTAAACCATACCAACATTGCTAGATGTACGTTATTATTTCTCCGCTGCTACATGAACCTTGCAGCTACCACAGCTCGGGTCCTGGATCTTTCCGATGACATGTTTTGCAAAATTGATGGTCGATACTTGTAGGGCAGTGCAAATAATCAGGCCTGTCGTATCGCTTGTGAATATATGAATGTCAAATCCTGGTTGACAATGTAAAGACAGATGGATAATATTGACAGACGTACCGTCATAGCAATCCCTTTTAAACTTCGGATGTGCAGTAGTGAGTGGTGGTGAGTGGTGTGCAAGGCCATCAAACATTACTCCCAGGGCATTCCATTTCGTCTGCAAGTATTCAAATTAAACATCAAGCGACATTCAATTAAATCACAAACTGCGTTTGTTGCTAACCTTCCACTTCTCCTTAAACTCCCACTTACTGGCACCGTCACTGTCAATGACAATACCATTACCTTTCGTTTTACTCGTGTTGGCACCTCCAAGGGCACTACCACTGTTACCAGGCTTGGTACCGGCAGTTACAGTGCTAGCACGTGCAGGAACAGTGGCAGTGGGGGTGGCAGTGGGGGTGTTGGTGTAAGACCAAGAAAAGCTGACATCGTCACTTTGCAAAATCAGGCGCGACAATGTCGGAAATTGAAAAAGCCTCACTCTTTATCTTTGAAATCTTGGTACATCTTGTCAACTGACTGCCCTGTACCCGATAAATCTTCGACGGTTTGGAAGTAAACATTAGCAGAAGGTTGCTTATAAGCTGATGTCGTCGAGGTCGTCGCTGATGAGGCTTGTAGCAGCGTTTGCCTCTGAAATAACCTGAGAGATCCCTATAAATCTCTCAAAATCAGAATACATGCCAAGGACATTTAAGCTTACCTCTGTCTGGGGATTTACTGGTGCGGGAATGGAAATAACCGGGGAGACAGCAGCGACGACGAATACCTCGGAGAAGAGTAGCACAGAACGGAAACGCATCTTACAAATTAATCGACAAATAGAGTAATAGAGTCGATAAACGAGAATGTTGTCAGGCCGTCAACGACAAGCTGGTGGTTAGAAAACAAAGAAAAGGCTAACGAAAGTAACTGTAAAGAGGTCGAAACGACATAGGTGTCATAAAAACTTACCAACCAGTACCTGTGACCGAACAGAATTAGAATGAAACAAGATCCTTCCAGTATTCCGTTTATATGGAACTTCGCACCGTAATCATGTATTTGAAATGGCCATCTCAACATTTCAGCAGACAGGACACAGGGTCATATAGATACGACATCATGATGCAGAGTCCGGACGTTCGGCCGAGCCCTTTGGGACTTCGTTGGGCGTACTGACCAAAGTTGGACGATATGGTTGAAGTACTGGATTGTCAGTTAGTGTCAAGCAACGGCTTTCACGGCAGGAACAGTGATTATCACTGTCCGGACCGCTATGGACACGGTAGATACCATCACGCGCTCTTTGCAGCCATGCTGATGCTCAACCGCCAAGGACTATAATGAAAACTTGTTAAGTGTCGCTGACAAAAATTAATGAAATAAAATAAAATATTCAAATTCCGCGCCTACGCGGTGCCAATCAAACACCGAGGCAACGAAGCTGCAGAACAGTGACGGGTGCACATCTATTCCTACCGCGAATGTTGTTGCACCGCGTCACCATGGAAATGCCCTGCCACCGTGTTTTGCAGATATGTTCCATAGTCAGAGGTCTTCGACAGAGTAGCCAGTGAGCTTATAAATGCATTACCTCCATTCAAACAAGTGAAACAGTTTCTCTCCACAACATTGCCTATGCGTCTGAATATCCTTGAAGCGTCTGACAGATTCATTTGATACGACAGGATATCTTCTGTCCATCAGGATATACCGCCCATTCCATTTCCGGCCCATCATACTCATGCTGCGTGCCAGTCCACTGATGTGTGTATCTTGACTTGACAGTCATCAGATACGTGAATTCCGGGCTTCATCAACAGCCTTGGTAATCGTCAAGACGGCAAATTGATTTGTCACCGCTAAACGCTCCATAGACGTCTCTGAAACTCGCTTGAGTTACTGTGTGTCCTTTTGAGTACCTATGTTCCAGGTCTTTGGTGAAAACAGAGAATATCAACATTCTCAAGCGGTACTGTGATATCCGCTTTATCCTCGGACACTTCGACGCCCTTCGCCTTCGCATTTTCGATTGCCTGCATCAAGCTACGAACAAACGCAAGGTCAATCGTAGTGCCTTGTCCATAGACAAAGGGAAAAAAATGCATACGTACATCGTTTCGTCCTCCAATACCGTCGTATCTCGAACGCGCGTATAAATCATTGGAAAGGCGAACAAAAGCCCAGCTGCTACGAGACACCACGTGGATAAAAAGATATTCATGTAGCTAGAGAGAAGAGAACGCAAGATCATCGCTCAAGATCAAATGAAATGTGTATGTGAAAACGAATACGAACGGCAATCCGACGGCATCCGTTCGCCATGCGCCTGCTGCACCTGCAGACTGAATGGAGTGGACTAGAGTTTTGCACAGGAAAAATGTCAATGGAAACTGATAGCATCTTTTTGCATACTCACAAAAACCGGAATAAATCGCGAGCTTGTTCGTATCGTTGGATATGGCGCCAATCAACCAAAACGCCGTTGTCTGCCACATGGAGTCAAGTAAGCCGTATAAGACCATGAGCCATGCATGTGCTGGATACATCGGGTTGTAAATATCCATCTTTTCCGCGTGCAATGGAATAGACTGGCGTGTGTAGGATCTGTGTTAAGCGAAGGAATTCATAGTCCCACTGCTCAATATGTTCGCGCGGGGTGAATGACATGGACCTACTTTTGATACTCATATGCCCAGGTGTGGACGATGAAGACCATCACGAGGAGGATGGTCCAACCCGCAAAAGCTCTGGTACGCCTGCGGAAACGAGCGCTATCCAAGACGAGTCCAATCATGCACGAACCGATGATCTGAGAAATCCAATAGATAAGGTTATTCAGCGATCGGGCGCGAATGTTGAATAGCGCCGAATTGTAGTCGTTGAATTCTGCCCCAATTTTTTTTGCTGTCAAGATGATGTTTATGGGAAAGACTAAATAATGAACATACGCCAGGTATAAAAGTAGTTGCTCGCGAAAAACATTGGGAAGAGAAGGAGAATCATGGGGTCCGATGTGATGGCGACCCAGAGGCTGTAGGACTCAGATTTCCAAGACGGAGAGCGTGGCGTGAAGACTTTTGTTCCGTCGGTACGAATCATCTTGTTCGGATCAGCCATAAAAAGTGGGATGACAATCCCAATGAGCGTAAGTATTAGGAGACCGCACTGAACGCCCAGGGATGTATATCAGGTAAAACAAATGATTGATGCAGTACATACATATGTCCCATTTCCAACTAGAAAAGACATTGTGTTAGTAGTCAAGACGCTCACAATAGCCTCCGATGCCATGACATACCGTTGTTATTCTAAACGCAATTTGTAGATAAGATAACAAATAACTTGAGTTCGAACAAGAACAAACGTACAATCGAATGAAAGTTTTGTGCAAAGGAGACAGAAGAACCCACGACTGCACCAAGGTTAAGTATTGACCAGAAGACACTGATGAAAAGGCCCTTTTGCGCCTCGGTCGGATAGCTGAGCATCAAAGACCCCTGTGCCGTCCACAAAAATGCAGCCGTGAAGCCGAGAATGGCTCCTGCACCAATAACGAAGCCATCTGCATTTGGATGAATGTTGATAGCCCTAACAAACCGACATAAAGACCATGCCCAGCCTTAGTGATTTTGACAAGGGGGATTGCGCACAAGTAGGAGCCCACGTAAAGTGCGTAACCAAAAGTGCCCAAGAAAAGCGTCCTTTTCGCGCCAATCTTGTTGTTCACCATGCTTTGTCACTGAGCGTCAACTTCTTCGCATTGTTTAAAAGGCGTGAATGAATAATTACCCGGAAAAGAATGCAAAGAACGCGTATGTAGCGTAGAGTGCACATGTCGCATTTGCTGATGTAGCTGGATTCATTTGGCCGCCACCACCGAGGCCAGTCAAGGCGTTGAACATGCCAGGACACAGGAAACAGACAACGCCAAGCATGACGAGCTGCGTCATGGGATGATAGTATACACCCTTTAAGCCATGGTGTCGCTCGAAGCGTTCCTCAGCGCTGGGGGACATGCTGGAGTCGTTTGCGGAAGAAGTCTCGTACTTGGTGGATGTAATTTGTAAACGAGCGCGACTGACAAAAAAATATGTGTGTGTAGCGTAGCTTACCTTCCTGGCGTACGTACGCTGTACGAGATTAGAATTTCGACGACCCGATAAGGAGGGTCGACATAGTGACATATTGCTAGTCCATTACCTTCTGCGACGAGCTGTTCTCCAACAACAGCTAAAGCGGTAGGGAACGACGCAGACGGATGTCGTTCTTCTAGTTATAACTTGATAAGAAGTATAGGATGGGCCAGTTTTGCTGTATGCGGATGACATGGCAGCTATCGGGTCAGTCGAGAACTCGTGGGGAGAAGATACGTTGACAATCCGTCCAGGTTCCCACTCTAATCAAGTGTCGTGATCATATCTTGAAACAATTACGATGGGTCTCTCTAATCAGAAGTCGAAACGACACTGATCCTTGGAAATTTTTAGAGTAGGCATCATGACACGGGCAGCGGATCATTTGTTCATGTTTGCAGTGTAGTCTCGGTACTTTCCGACTACTGTACAGTTATTGCAACACCGTCCCTTGCCGAGTCTAACGAGTGTCCTCATCATCAAAGCATGGGTAAAGGTACGCCGACGTCGGATCCCTCATCGATATACACGCTAAACACGTACAATAGTCCACGGCTCACTCGCGCGTGCCGGAAAGGTCAAGTCGCAAACACCAAAGGTTGAAAAGCAGGAGAAGAAAAAGACCCCAAGAGGTCGTGCCAAGAAGCGCATGCTGTACAACCGCAGGTGCGCAAGGAACAAAGTGTACATGGACTTGCGTCGCTGACGATCCGTGTCTAGATTCGTGAACGTCACGACGCTTCCTGGAGGCAAGCGCAGGATGTGCGTCGTCCCACTGTTTGATCTTATCCTCACATTTCTTCGTCTGACCGGGACACCGTCCCTAGGAATCCAAATCCCGAAAAGTAAACATGTTTTTATTGCATGCGCTATTGGATTCGTTGTGCTTGGAGATTAGTACGTAGGGGGTTGACCAGCGAAAGTGTCCCCAGTACGGGCTAGACATGGCGTACCAAGAACTTGGAGAGAATTCAGCTGACCTACTATATGTACCAGTGGAGTCACCGATGTGTTGTATTTTTCTAAGACATTCGCGACTCGACAAGAGGATCATTCCAATTTGACAGATGACATGGATGATTGTTTACAGGTATAACTAGATCGTACGCAACTAATCATTGCACAGGACTTGGAAGCTCGTAGGCGAATCTCTGTCGAAATCAAAGGATTCATTATCCACGACGGAGAAACAACTTGATCAGGAATGGGCCTGGCATATGTGATAGGTCATTCCAGATACGACACGGCGAGATACCCAACGACTAAACGAATGAACAGAACACATGGAGGAGGACGAAGCGACCCCCAGCTCCCTCCCCCCATGGGTAGAACTCGAGTATACCGTACGTCTATTTCATGCGTATCATAATGATGCGACATTGACATTACCACTCCCCCTTTGATAGCATATGAAGACGCTGGCCGGCCCGTCCGCCCGCGTTCTCTTTACACACCTCTCACAAAGATCCTGCGCCTCCTTACATATAAAACTAGCCTCTCTGAGTGGACCCGTCGCTTCATCTCAAGTATACACCCAACCCATCCTGGAACTCCTCCAAAATCAAGGCATACCCCCGTCCAAAGTATGCTTGCTCGATCCCAAAGCCGAGCGTCAACTCAAGCCTGCGGACGGTCTCGAATTCGAGTGGTTCTTGTTCGGGGCAAGACGCATTTCATGCTCTTCTAATGGTGTTCTATTGTGGCTAACCAGGAGTTCGTCGTCAGGGAATTCTAGGTATGTCCTTTCCGCCCTTCTTCCATCGTGTTTTCATTGGGAATAACCTCCATAGGCGACGATCCGCCCAGAGATCGTACATCAGAACTCCGTCGACTGGGATTCCCGACGCGTCATCTCGGCCCTGTACAGATGACCACGGACACGGCACTAGGCGTCACCAAACTTGTCGTCGACGATAAACGTGAGCGTTTTTTTTCATCCCCTCCAACTCGTGTCATGTTTCATACCACATCCTTTTTCGTTCCGAGGACAGTTCCGCTGGATGCAATCCCATACGTCGTACGTACGGTAGTGTTACCTCCAAGTCTCGACGCGCTCATGATGTTTGTAGGAGTTCCCGACCATCAAGTTTAATGACAAGGAGAGCGTCGAGATGCCTTTCAGTCAGTTCTGCTTATTCTTGATTGGTTTTAGCTTGTACTTGAACACGCGCAGAGTACATCACTGATCGACCTGGAGGAGAACCGCTCCTTCCACCTGGAATGAAAGAGTTGTTGTATGAAGACCTGAACAAGAGCTTCGATTTCTGATGGGAATCACCGTGGATACGGACTTCTGGCCGATGTCGTTGGGCCTGCCAGTGCTATGTATATACCATTGACGAGCCTAGGAGTACACCTTTCCCCCAGATTCACGATTAAACTGGTACTTGTATACCATCGAAAGCTAAGATACAGCAAATGGATATTACATTGGTATATAAAAGCATAAAAAAGTCCCTAGGAGATGTGACTAGAAACAAGTGAAAACGATAAATATATTGATATACAGTCCATGAATGAGTACGATCCAACGAACACGCGTCGAAAAAATATTGAAATAATGACGGTCCGCAAAATATAGAAAAATGTCACGAGCGATGGCCAGCCACAGCCCGCTGTTGCTGTTCCAGTCGTTCAAGCGCTTGTGGATCCCAAGGGGGTGGATATCTTGCATCGACTAGATTCTGATCTGCGAGTGCATCCTTCATTCGATCCCTATCGCTCATGCCCATGCGGGCTCGACATCGAACAAGGCGGAGCTTTGTCCTCGTTATCCCTAAGACGAAACGCGCGTTAAATAACGTATACATTGCGAAAAACAAAAGGCTCACAAGTCGCTATCGTGTTTCGGTCCTCTTCCATAAACGGATTATCTTGTTGAAGGTCATCTTGTAGAGTGTATAGGCACCACAAAGACTCTTCGTACAATTTTTCACATTCGTCGGGACTCGTTGCTTGATCCAAGAGCTCTTTCCGAGCAGCCGTTCGACTCTGCCAAAACCATGATATCAACAAACACATCAAAGAAGGGGAAAGTTACTGACGAGCAGCAGGGCCCGATCGTATATGAGTTGATCGAGATATATCTTGGGACCATCATATTGCACCGGCAACCACGTCTTCACGAGCGCAGCGCGATCATTACACTTGATAAACTGTTCCTTGAACCACGCAAGTGCTGTACAACGTGTCAACATCTTGCTCGATAACCCCAAGTGACAAACACTTACCATCATCAAAGCCCGCGCTGACCACGAAATCCCCATCAGGATACCGCATGCGTAAATGTTCTTGGTAATTTCGTAGCTTGTCGATCCCCCTTTGAGAAAACGACATCAAGAGCATGTACACTGCGACACAGGTCACAGCCATATACTCTGCTTCTTGATCCGCATTCCGCCGTCGTTCGGCATGCTTTTCAGCTTCACCTTCTCGACGAGTAAACTTGGTGGGATCAGGAAGGGGTTCTGTACAAACCAACGCGATCAGAAAAACGACAAGAGGGACGAAAGGTGACCAACTCTGTGGCACCGCTTTGACGGCTTCGTACATTTCGTCCGCCCAGTGTGTCAACACGTCCGTCTTTTGTGCCAATTCCTCCAGTGTAGCAAGCAGTTCATCCTCCATTGGATCACGCACCGCGAGCTCGCCGTTCTGGTCTAGATTGCCCTCGTTCGTAGGTGTTCTAAGCAAGAGTTGTGGTCGGCGTGGTGACGGTGGTGCACGATAATGTCCGGAACCTGGCGAGATGGGTGATTTAGGCGTCGATATGCCAAACAGTTTGCGAGATGCAAGTGACAACGCGCGGCTGAGCGCGTTGGATGCTACGCGACCAGGGGAAGAGGAAAGGGGTGGTGCAAGAGGGTGTGGCGGCGGAGGAAAGGTGGTTTGATAGGTCGTGGGAATTGGTGCAGACAAAGGTGAGTTCGAACGAGGTGAGGGTGGTGTAAGATCCGAAGGATTCGTATCGTCCCCAAGGGGAGAGCCACTAGTGCGGTGTTCTCGGGGAGTCCTGCGATGGCCTGTGCTGAGTTCTGTAGATCCTGTTAGTGACGGATCTGCATGATGAACGGAACAGAAACGATTTACCATCAACAGCGCGATTAAACTCGAGCGCACGCACATCGCCGACAAGCACGTATTCTTTTCGGATGATTCCATCTTCTTCCGATTCGCCAGGGATGAACGACCCTTCCGTAGACAAGGGTTTGGTTCGACCTTTTTTGTTTCCAACGACCGGGTCAGGGTCCGCGTCAGTCCGGATTTGCGCGGGTTCAAGCGGGGTTGGGGATTCCTTACGACGCAATGAAGGTGGGCTGTTGGTGGTAATCAAATTTAACATGCGAAATATAGGTGCCTCGATATATTACCTTCGAGAAGGGCCAGGAATGGCGAGAGCGGCTGGGTCCTCTGATATTGTCTCCCTCCTCCGAAAATGAAACTTGCTCGGCGGGATCATCGCCTTGGGATCGAGCACCTCTGGCGGAATAACCTTGTGGTGTTCTGGGATTTTACCAATGGGAGGATCGTCTTCTTCTTCTTCTGCCTGCATGCTGGGAACGGTGGCCATGGTAGTCGCGCGCGATGCAGGGGGCGGGGCGGGGCGAGGAAACTTTGATTTCGCGAGGGCTTCGCTTTTGAAGAACTCTTCGAAACTGGCACGTTCCGCCGGTCGCCGCCTCAGAAGGGCACGTATAAGCTCTTTGATGTCCAAAGGAACGCTTTGTGTTTCTTCAGGTTTCGTCGAGGACATCAAGTGTGGAGCGGGTTGGTTCGAAGACGCACGCGAAGTATCCTCGTCGGGAAATTTAACACCTTTGGAATGTTCAATCTTCTTAAGGAGTTCGACGTGGTTCTGCGCGCGAAATGGCGGTTTCCCTACACACATCTCATACAATACAGTGCCCACACTCCACAGATCAGCTTTTGCATCGTACTTCTCGTACCGCAGGATCTCAGGTGCCATGTACAACCTAGCCCGATGGTCAGCTTTTCGTCAGTTCCGGACCCGGAAAAGAACCTACGGTGAGCCACAAAGTGTCTCTGCTAGCATTGCGTTGGGAAGGGAGCGTGCGAACCCGAAATCGGCCACCTTGAGGATTGGCACACCGATAGGATGTCCTTTTGCCAGTTCCTCTGGAGGAGCGGGGGTAAGGAGTAGATTCTGTGCTGAATGAGTGCGAATTCTCGAAGAGGGCAATATAAAGTGTACCTGTGGCTTGATATCTCGATGAATGAGGTTTCTAGTCCGCAAGAACTTGAGTGCTCGAGCTATTCAAAGTCATCATTACTCGTGAGAACGAAAGAAACACAAGACGTGCCTAGTTGGCGGAGAAAACTGCGGACAACTATCTCGTCAAGGCCACCCGACCGTGGATGGGGGTAGTATTGTAGAGCAGCACCGGGAGTTGGGGCGTATTCAAGACCTTCGACGCGACCACGCTTCTTGATGTAGTTGGTGAGGTCTCCACCTGCGCAATACTCCATAATAAGGAATATATTCCGTTCTGCTCGCTGAGAAACGGAGTAAGCATGACACGAAACTGATTACTGGCACAAGGGCGTGGCACGATCGCACCAAGTAGCTACACCGTACGACAGCGATGCCCCAAACTAGACGTGCGACGAAAAATGACATGCCACATACCACAATGTCGATGAGCTTCGTGATATGGCGATGAGATAACGACTTGAGGATCTCAATTTCGCTTTGCAGGTTGTCGAGAAGCTTTGCAGTGAGGATTTCTCTCCGGACGGATTTGATCGCGACTGTATGGTGGGTGTCCTGATAGGCGCCAACCGGGAAGCTCAGACAATGAACTTTAAGAACGGCAGCGCGATACGTACTTCGTGGTATCCCTTGTACACGGTTGCGAAGCTTCCCTTGCCAATGTCGCTCACGATCACATATGGACGAGCGTCGTCGTCATCCGTGGGCCGTCTGGCATTGGACTTGTCGGCGGGCATGCTTGGTGGACGCCCTGGGACGGGCGATGCTTGGGTTGGCATGGGTGTTGGTTAGAGAAAGGGAACAAGTTTGTCAGGGACCTGCAGACGGCTCGGCTTGCTAATTAGCTTTGCAGGGGTCTCTTCGAGCAAGGAGCCATCATACTTACAGCTTCATTTTCCTTTTTTGGAAAGCTGTTGCTCTCAACCACGAAACGCTGACTAAGCAACTAAGCCACACGGGGATAGGTTGATATCGACCCGGGAAATCCGTTACATGTATATGAGGAATAAGGGCTCAAAGTTGAAGCGTTCGATCGCTAGGGCTCGTTTGTGAAAAAAGATCTGTGGCGGGCGCATCCCTGCAATAGTTTGAAACGATGAACTGCAGTTGGTACTACAAACGGTATAGTAGGAAAAAAAAAAAAAGGTATTAGCCCAATCAAAAAAAGACGAGACAAGATAACATCATACTCATATCAAATCGTGAACTTGTATCAATTCGTACTCCTTTCCGAGTCAAAAAATGCAACCAACTGTCCAACAGGGACCTTCCTCCCTGCACCCACCAACGGCTTATTGTCTTTGACCCTGTCCGGCTTGGATTGCCGTCGCAAAATGAGCGGATCGACGAACCGACTAGGCTGCTGGTCGCTAGCAACACTCGTATCCGACCTAAAGTCCGTAGACTGCGACCTCAGACGACTCTTTGACAAACCGGCCGCCTGATTACTCTGCAGAGACGGCGCCCCATACACCGACTGCGCCCTCGCCCTCGGACCCATCGTCGACGTAGCGTCTTCCGTGCCCGCGAGCTTGGCCGCAGCCACCGCACGTGAGGCAGCCTTCCTTCCGACCGTCTCTCCACCGTATTCGTCATCGTCCTCGCTACTCTCCGTCGTGGTTGAAAAATAGGCAGTACCCATCAGCGCTCTCGCCTTCTCCCGTTCGTACTCGGCCTCCACTTCTGGCGGTGCAACGATGGGACCGCCTAGCGCGACCGTGTAGCGTTTTCGTCCGCCGGATAGCGGGGTTGGACTGACGCTGCCTCGTCTGGCGCTTGGAATACTTGGAGGTGGAAGACCGGTCGGAGTGGGCGACATCATGGGAGTGGGTGGCGATGTGGGTGCGGAGAATTCAAGAGGAGGGGACATAGGCATCGGCGGGAGGCCAGAGATGACCATGGATGTTGGTCGTGAAGTAGGGGGAGGTGAATTGGCAGGGGTATGGGTTGGGGAAATGACGTCGCCAGGGCTGGCGTAATCTCCCGTTGGGTATGGAAGGCGCGTGCCTGCTGTCTTTGATGACCCAACGCGGGCAAGAGGGGGACTTGTGGACTCGCGGGCAGTGAGTGAGGGTGCGCGACGAGGTGTCGAGAAAGTACTCAAAGCTGGTGTGCTAAACCCACTGTCCGGTGGGCTGGAGGACACTGAGCTGAACGAAGACTCGTGTGTGCTTACGATCATCGACTCGGTTGGAGGGACTGAATGCAACTCGGGAGAGTCATGAGCTGCGGTGTTGGTGGATAGAACAGCAGGCGACGTCGCAAAACGTGCCATTTCGCGACCAAGTTCGGTGATGCGCCCCTGGAGTTCTGTAATGTCGTCTTTGATGGTCCCAAGTTCTGTTTCCGACGGGTGGTGCGCGACTTCGTTTGGCTTTGCTTGCTCTTTTTCTTTTTCTTTGGTACGCTCATTTTCCTTGTCAACGAGCCAGCGCTCGACATCTCCCATGCGGTCCTCGAGGGCACGCACGTGGGACACAGTCCAGCGTTCGAGTTTCTCAAAGCGTTTGGCTATTACTAACAGCGTTCCAGGGACATCCAGAGTCCCCGAGGGGCTAAATGAAGCATACATGGGAGGTTGCTCACGTGCGGGGGATCCGCCTGGTGAAGCACCCCGCTGAAGCGAGATCGGGGAGAGATTGATGGGCTGTGATGCCGGGACGGGGGACAACCTGACTGGTGTCTTGTTCTGGGTAGGTGAGGTGGGAGAGGATGATGGTCGGGGAGTAGAACTGCTTGAGGGGATCTTGAGATTCTGATACGCAGGGTCTGTATATTTCTTCGCAGCAGACGCGGGCCAATCCTTGTCCTTGTCCTTGTCCTTGTCTTTTTCTTTATCCTTGTCTTTATCCATATCCTTTTCTTTCTCCCTTGAACGAGATCTAGCTTCACGGATGACCTGCTGGGCGGGGGTCAGGGGTTCCTTGTCCTTGGTGGGAGTGAGCCTCGTCTTTGCTGCCTGCCACCAGCCGGTGACACCCTCCTTGCCATTGGGGGATGAGGCAGGCGAGGGTGGGTTGGGCAGCGTCTGAGATCTACCACGCGGGGGGGGCAATGATTGAGGAGAACTAGAGTTCATCATGGCCAGGACACGCTCCTCCATCGCGCGCCGTTCTTCTGCCTCTCGAGTGAGTATCAGTTCCGCCTCGCGCCGGCTCCGGTCGCGTTCTCGCTGGGCTTCGGCCTCGAGTTCGGCGTCCGATGGGAGACCGCGACTGCCTGGTGCAGGGCTGATGAATGAGCCAACACGGTGTGCGAGGTTGGTCGCAAACTGGGTCACTGATGCGGGTGTGGGGGACTGTGCACGCGCCCATGTGGGATCGTCATCGTCGTCGTCGTCGTCGTCGTCGCCAGATTGGCTGTCTTGCGAGCTTCCTCCGTTGCGAAGCGGCGATGGTGGGTGTCCAAAGACGGGCTCTGGCTGTAGTTGCGATCAGCTGAGTGGGTTGAATGTGCAAAATCGGCACACCAGATGGAGCGACGTGGGTGGCAGCACGTGTGGGCGTCGCTCTGGAAGCGTGTTGAGGTTGGCGATGCTCGGCGAGAGCGACGTCGTCGAGGCGGTGTGCGTCGACATCGTGCACGTGACGGCGAGCACGCTGTTGGCGACGACGAGCACGCGTCAGGATAGCCGTCGAGAGGGCGTGCGAGCAAGCTTCCTAATGGAGATACTCCCTAGGAGAAGATTTTTTGGCGGGCACGGCCTGGTCGGCGTTGGCAGCGGTCTCTAGACTTCCATGACCACGACGACGACGAGCTCATGGATACAAGACGCGCAGAGACGTACGTGTCTTGTCATCTCACATTTACGGCTCACACACACGCCATGCCAGGCTTGAGGCGCTCTCTGCCTACCTCCAGCATCAGAGAACCTTGCTCGCACGCACGCAGGCCGATATCGAACGGCTGAAGCAGCTCAAGACAGAGACCCTAGAGCAGTTTGCGAATCGCAGCAACTTCCAGGTATCGCGCTCTCTCCTCCGCGCCACGTCGTTCGTGACCATTCGTACAGGAGAATGATGCTTCCACTGCCCAACTGCTGAATACGCAAGAAAAGATATCAGACCTCCAGGACTACCACCCTGCTCGCTCCTTTCCTACCAACATTGACTGGGAAGCGTTCTCATCTAGTGGTCTGCGTCCGCCACCAAATTTGTGGCAACCTCTCATGCTCACCGTCCCTTCCTAATTATAGACGCGACACCCCTCCGTACCCTCGCCATCCGAACCCGCATTGATCATACTCAACAGTCTGTCCCTTACACCACACAGCGCTCTCCACTTTCTTTCCTTCAGAAATTCGTCAAAGATGCACGTAAAATCATTCTCGACCCCGTATTTGAAAATTTATCCGCCCCCGCTGACATGCTCGCGTTTTCCAATCCTACCGTCACTTCTAATCCTCATGTTAACTCCTCGTCGTCGAACGACCCTAATCATATCCCCACCCTTACTTTACCATCCTCTTTCTCTGAAGATGAAAACGATGATCACCCCCAGGAGCAACCTACTCAGGAGTCCGCCACTGCCACCCGCAAACGCGAACGCGCACGCGCAAATATTCGAGACTTGAAGAAACGCAAGATCAGAACAAACTTGGTTTCTGGCTGCAAACTCGGAGAGCAAGGATCTGATTGCGTGTTCGTCCGAAATGACGTCGAGGACGAGAGCGCAGAAGTGGACGTGAGCATGGAGACATCTCAATCTTGTATATCTGTACCACCGGACGACTCTCTCAACCAAGTCGGCGACCCTATGGACGTTGACAAGCTCGAGGACACAAACCTCCCCCGAACCCACCACCTCGTTTCCCCGAGAGACATTGTCAATCGAACACCTCGCACGCGTAAACCATCTCTGAAACTCCAGGGGCTGACTTCGTTAACGGAGTTAGAGAACGAAGCGATGTCTACCCCAATTCCGTCACCCAGCCTCGGGAAACGCTCCCGAGACACTGCGGAGATTAACGATACCCTCTGTAAGCCAAAGTCAGAATCGGAGGTGAACGCAGATGCAGACAAGAACAGATCTGACACCTACAAGCAAGCGTGGTCCATATCCGAGCAGCATCTTCTCGAACGACTGCTGGAAGAAATTCCCGACGGTGAAAGGAACCGGTACGTACATGTGTGCACCATCGTCGATCAGTTTTGACGCACATTTTTGCCAGGTGGGCCAAAATATCGCAGGCCATGGGAGGGCGACGGACCCCAAGACAGGTTGCGAGTCGTGTACAAAAGTATTTTGAGAAGCTGAAACGTTTTGGGGTGGGCGTAGACTACACGGACAAGATGAAAACATGACGCATTGTAAATCGTGTACAAGTGGGAGAAACCCTAACCCCAAATCAGGGCAAGGACCGCAGTCACCGTGTGCTAAGGCCCACGGCCAATTTTGCTACCACTGGCAACAACGCTCCAGACATAAACCAGCACGATGTCGACCAAATCGTTTGATCCGAACAAGGCCCAGAATCTCGTCGAGGTGTGCTTTTCAAATGTTTGCACTGGCACATTGAAACCACGTTGCTCATGAGAACCTGGTTTGTCATGGTTCCGAATGAAGATCGAGAAACAGTGCGTGTACGATTCTATGGCGGACCACTTGTGGCGCTGATCGATCTCTGTAGATTCGCGGTCAAGGCGGTCGAACATGCCCAAGTGAGTTCGGCTTGCTGCGGGTTTCGCACCGACCGCTGACGTACCTAGACATACTGGAATCTCTTGGAGAAGATTGCACCTCGTGAGCTCAAGCTGTCAAGGTGTGGTTCCCCGTTTATACATCCTTCTCGAATAACAAATTTCTCGAGTTAGGTTGGATGATGAAATCTTTGAGCACACCATCGCCACGTTTCCCGAGTTTAATGAAGACGGCCATGAGAAACTCGTCAAACTGGACGAGGATTGGCTCAAAAGTGAAGTTGGGAAGAAGAAGTGGAGAGATTTCATTAACCAGTGAGTTTGGCATCGTTATCTTTTTCCCGAGACCGAACGCGTCTTTGATACTCACCATGATAGATATGAAACCAAAGTAAAGGATTTCAACTTTGGTTCTCTCATACGTACGGACGCAACCAAGGAGTATTCCGAGACCAACACCATTTTCGGTTGGTTCTCATCGTTGCTGATCGCATGATCGTGCTCACTTTATGACAGTGACGCGGATGCAGTTCTACGCTATCGAGGTGGGTCCTTGCAGATTAGATTATTAACTGGTGAAACAACACCTCGTGTTAGATTACACGCAATCGGCTTGGTGTCAACGACAAGGCACACGAGATTGCCAAGGCTGAGGCGGAGAAAGACCGCCAGAAGAAGGAAAAGAAGGACAAATCATGAGTCGCATCGCGATCAGCCGCAGGTCTTTGTACATGATCGTTTTGTCATCAGGATCAGGATCTGTAGTATACTTGGACTTTTTTTTTCTGGCCCTGCACACGGAAATGAGTTATCCGTGGTCAGCTGTGAGAGATTTTGTGGGACACGAGTCTGGAGGAAGAGACTGACCCTGAAAAGGGGGCCCTGTCACTTATGTCACTGTTTCACGTGATGTGACGGATCGTGTTGAATGTCACGCTGGCAAAGTTGTGTACGGCCATGGACGACGACGTGATATCAATACGCTCGGACCAGTCCGACAGCCAACAATATGCCTCTCCCCGCAAATTTCTTGAGCCCATTGTACGACGCGTCGTGGACGCTCTGGGTGGGTACGAGGGCAGTGTCTACCGCATGGGGGACGAAGTGAACGGATGCTTGAGGGATCTCAAGAAGCTATGGCGCAAGGACGACACGGACGACGAACGCACCGTTGCCCGGATCTTCTGGGAGACGAGGGTTCTTCCAAACGACTTGATTCCCATCCTTCTGGCCACCGCGGGCCAAGGACACGTCGAGGACAAGCGTGCTGTCGCATGTGCAGATCTCATCACAGCAATGACCTGGCCCATTGATATGGCCGAGGAGCTTCGAGAATTGGACGAAGAGCTGGACAGGGGGACGGACTACACGCAGCTGACGCTAAGCCATTTGAATTACAAGGCGGCTCTCCTCAAACCCGGCGTCATGCAGGCACTCTTTGGTATCATGTTACCTCCTCTAGTAACGCCGGCGAAACAACGGAAGGAGCGTGACTGCCAAATTGTCAACGTCGTACTTCATCTTATCCGCAATCTCACTTTCATCAAAGATCTCCCTCCGAACATGCACCTGAGTAGCGATCAGGCGGAATATTCCACCCTTCAGACGAAGCTCGTCAAGGCATTGTCTGAGACACAGACCCTCGATTTGCTACTCACTATTGCCGCCAACACTGATCAAGATCCGTTGTTGACTGTGTCAAACACCCTCGTTTTGGAAATTTTTTATCTCTTATTTCGGGGTATCAAGCCAACGGCGTTGACCGTTGACCAAACCAAGGTGACCCGTCACATTGTCCCGTCTTGAAACTGACCGTTGAATGAAGTTCACGCAGCAACCTGCCCAGAATCTGCACCGCCTCTTGGCCGCCGAGGACAAGAAGAAACGGGACATTGCACGCAATGCAACCTCCCGGCATTCACGATTTGGTACCACTGTTGCAGTTCACCTCAACCCCAAAAAGAAGGCTGGTGTTGACCGGAGTGGCGATAGTGCTGGCTCCTCGGCCACACCTGCGCCTGCAAGGGGCTCATCCTCGAGGCCGTTGCTCCTTCACCGTCAGGCGGCAATTACTCAGGAATCAGGAAGTATATTAGATATTTCAAAGCACCAAAAAGCCCGGAAGGCCAACAAAGTTGATGAGTTGACCCGGGAGGACAGTCTCTCCCTTGAGGCAAGATTTGTCTTGCAGGGGTTCGCCAAGCGGTTTTTGGAATCTTGTTTTAATCGTGTGTTGTGATGGCTTGCTATCTCGGCGTGGTTCTCACAACGTTGCAGCGTTCCTTTCCGCGTTGTTGAAGGACATCAAATCGGAGCGCCCAAAGATTACAGAGAAGGACCATCTTCGTCTGTTGTACACCACCAAGTGGCTACTCGAGTTCTTCCTCAACTTACGTTCCAAGGAGAGCAATGTCGACAGTCACCGGCGGTGGAACCTCGGCCTCGTTGCGGAGGTCACTGATAGAAGCTGGATCGTCTGGGTCCTCCGACGGATGAGGGAAGCAATGGAAGAAAAAGTCTGTTGTACATTATCTTTAATTTATAAAACTAATGGGTGGCGTATCGGTATTTCCAGCCAAAAATGTGGAACGAATTACAAGCGGGTATAGAATGCTTGACGCAACTCTTACTGCTGATCGACGATATGTCTTCATCCGTAATTTCCGATCCTGATCTCAATGACGCTGCGCGGCTCCTTCAGCAACAATTAATCTATAACGGCGATGTGCTTGATATTGCCTTGGAGGGTCTGCGATCGTACAAGGAAGGCACACAGTCGTTGACTTTTCTCAGCGCGAGCGTGTATCTGGCCTATGCGCTTCTACGCATGTTAGAACGATGGGGCAAGGAGAACAGCGGTGCGACTTATGTGAGAAAGAAGGCGACGAAGAAAAAGAAAAAGCAAGGCAAGTTTAGATCCTATCTTTCCGTCTGACACTGAACGTGACCGGTCATGAAGGGAATGGTCCTTCGGAAGAGGATGGCGTGCCTGACGTTGAAGATGAGGGTGACGCTGCAGAAGAGGAGGATGTGGTTCATGAAACAATGTTCACTTTCGAAGCCTTCGAGATGGTACGTGGCAGAGCATGCACGCGCCGCGCGGTTGGTATTGACAAAAGATAATCACACAATTGTGCCCGGTGGCAGAAATTCGCGCATTCCGAGATTGCACGGACATTGCTGTTCTACCTCTCACGCTACAAGGAGTTTGACTCGCCGGAGTTAATGAAGAGGGCTGTGGACTTGATCCACAGACAAGTTGTGAAAGCCAAGGCGGAGGGCCTGTACTTTAACGTGAGCATGACGATTTCATCCCATAACCCGCGTGTACACGTACGTCAACAGGTCTCGACTATGAATCTCTTCAAATCGATCCTTGACGATCAGCGGTCGCTTCCGAAGGATAAGCCATACAAGGATCTCATACAATTGATAACGTTCATATTACGGAAGTTCTTCAAGACCGTGGAGGAAGAGCCGTTCCTCATGATTGAGGTGAGGCATTCATCTATGCTTATCTATTGCCTGTTGTTTGCAATGCTTATCGCGTTCGAATTGTAGGCATGGTATCCCATGAACCGCGGACACTGGAAACAGTACTCGAGCTGGGAACCTGAGCAGAAAGCCAATCGCGGACGCGTGATGGCCGAAGACAACGGTGATCTCTCAGGAGAGGTCCATGTCAAGAAGGGCTATTCTTGGAGCGAACAAATCGGAATTGCCGTTGCTGCGCTAGTTGAAGAAGGCAAGTCTGAGCTTGTGGAGTGGGTGAAAGACGTAAGCAGATACGCCCGGTCACGCTGTTAACACGAGGTTGATGTTTTTTTTTTTCGTGGGTCGGTCCAGATTCTTGTTTTAGTCATCCGTCAGCGCCAACAGATCGTCGATGAGACGGATCAAAACATCCGGGATGATGATGCCGATGAAATGGAAGACGAACCGTCAAGGAATGTTAGTCCTTCTCGGGAAGCGATTACCAAGTTCACAGACTATGGTGCGTATGGCTGTCTCTGCAATGCATGGGCGACATTGAAGAGGACCGTGCAGAGATTCCTTATATCAATGATGAGCACGCTGACGCCGCTACCAAGGACGCGGAGCTTAAACTGGTGTTTCGTCTACTTGATTTCACCATCCACAAGGAAGGTGAGTAAGGTGTCTCAGGACATGGTTACAGATTGTTTCAACTGAGGGCGATTGTAGACGCCGATGAACTCCAGTGGATCGTTCCCGCCTCGATCGTGCCGTCTATGCTACGCGAGCGGATGAACGTCGTCGATCAATTTCTCAAGAATCCCATCGACCTGGGGGGAAAGAAGGCGAGCGAGATGCTCAGTAAGAAAACGCGCAGACGCCGCAGGCGGCGATCGCCATCACTCGGCTCCGGCGTCGAGCTTCCTGATGACGAACCCCGACGCAAGAAGGACAAGAAACAGAAGGAGGAAAAGAAGTACAAGTCAGCTCAATTCATCGAAGATAGCGATGAAGAGTACGGTGACATGGAGGCTTTCCTCGAGAGGGAGAAGCTGTTGCGTGAGAAGACGGCGCGCGCTGCCGTGGAGGGCGGAAAGATTGCGACGATGCGCGCCACTGGAACGAAGAAGCGGCGAAAGAAGGGCAAGGATGCGGTTTTATCGAGCGCAGAGGATGATCCGGTGTCTGTCGCTCAGAAGGCCAGTTTGGACGATTCGGGTAGCGACGATGGGATCTTCAAGGCGCTGCGTAGCAGTCGGTCCCCGTCTCCCCCTCCAATGGCGAAACCGCGACCAAAACCGCGTCTGGTCCAGAAACAGCCCAAGCCTACTGTGGCAGCCGAGACGATTGACATATCGAGCGATTCTGAACAGGTGGAAGACGTGGTCACGGTTGCGCCACCGACGTCTGTGGTTTCTCGGCCCGCGAGAAAAGGACGTCTTGTGCTATCGGACGACGGACTATAGCCAAGTATTTACGAGCCGTGCGATCTACAATGTGTTCTTTTCTTCTTACCGATACGGATACTCCTCTCCCGGTCTGTGATGACCGACCGCGATAGAACGTCTTCGACGGCAATCCCCGGCCTTGTAAATATACCTCCAAGTCTAATGACTTGGTCTCCGATCCGATCGCTTCGTATCGTCTCTGATGCCAAGTCACCGTTTGGTCCGACCATCACTCCTTTTTGATACACCTGGATTAGCTGGTTGGCGAAATCGCACGGCTCGGTGAACTCAGTTGAGCTGTCCCAACGAAAGCTTTTTTTTTTCGATGCTTCTTCTCCCAGAGAACTTTGTTCTTTTACTCGCGCGTGTGCTACCCTGACGATATACCATCTAATCTTCCCAGCGATAGGACTTCCCGTCCCCATGCATCTCACATCATAGGGGGGAGCCACAATGAACGCTGACGTGTTCCGGAGACGGGTCACACAACGTAACCCTGCAGATTAGACAAAGTGCTCATGAAGTTTATGGCAATGCCACGACCCACGGGTACTCACACACGCGTTGACGCGATCAACATAAGTGACACATACCCCACATGAGCTCAAGAGCTGTCCCGTAGTTGGTCATTTCCCATTGTTTTTTTTTTTTCTCACTCTTGTCTATGGGAGCTCGCTGACCTCGCTTGAGAGTCGTTATCTGGAGCGCTCCTGTTTTTTCTCACTCGGTCAGGATAGACGCCAACCCTGTTCGCCTCCGTCTCAGAGGACTGGATTGGATTAGCGATTGGAACTTGGGCGTCGTTCGCATGTTCATTCCCGAGGTGCTTGCCATTCTCCTCGTCCCACTCGGACTCACGTCTCTCCCTATCCTTGTAAATGAGAGAGGGGGCAGCGGGATAATTAAGAAATGACCGAACGGGAAAGAAAAATGCTTTGGTCATTCTTTACATACGAAAATATGGAGCGAGGTACGGTGCGCATCTGATGGCCGTTCATGTTACCCACGTCGAGATTTCGAATCTTGCTGGCTTTTTTTTTCTTCTTTTCCAGCCTTTGAAGCGTAGCGTCACTCCCCAGAGTACGTTGACGTTGCTCCCTATATTTTTATATTTCATATTTCATACCGTCGTATTGTGTTTTTCCGTCCGCGAACACGTCAAGTCTCAACGCACTTTATCTCGGCTAGATAATTTCAACCTGGAGAACCTGCCTTGAGCTTTCCACGAGGCACGAGCTCAACCTAATATCCATACATGGTTACATTGGTCGATTTCAGAAGTCCCGCCGCATCTCGGATTTGTCCCCCTTCCAAGCGCAGCATCCGAAGCCATAGAAGGAGGGAAAACAACAACAACAACAAAAAAGATGAATAGATATAGACATAGATGGATGGATGATACACGGTCAGGTTCGCGGAGAAAAGCGCGCAGGTGGTGTTGATCGCGTTCAAAGAGCGAGAAGCGAGCGCAGCCTAGCACAGACGTCGGGGCCCGTTCTGGTTGGATGGGACGGATGGGAAATGGTGTTGGGGCGTCGAACAACGGAACCAAACCGAATTTGAAAAACTTGGAGTTGAAGACACGTTCACAGAACAAGGCCAAGTACGCCGGGAGGTGGCGCAGTCCGTATCCTATTCAAGGTAAGCGGAAAAAGGAACCAGTAAAAGAGGGAAAAGAGAGGAGGCCCATTGGCACGTGTATATGCGTTCGGCTCCTTGTTGTCGCCGTTATTGGTTGGAGCTGTCTGAGCCCGTGTGCTCCACACACTGCTCGTTCGGGCCAAAGTTACCGAATGGGTATGGGGGGTTGTGCTGACAGAGAACCCTTCTCAGGCGAACAAGAGAGACTGAGATCGACCCGCTCAACCCCCGCCTCCTCCTGTTTTCTTTGACTGGCAGTGCAAATTAGACGTAGGTTACACTTGAGGGATGACAAACCGTCGAGAATCGGCGAGCGGTAACGTATTGACGTGGTAACGCTGCGAGATCGTGTACTTGGAATGTTGCGAGCGAGCGCGTACCCGATCTAAGATGTTGACCAATCAGAGAAGGCCATCTCGCGATCAATCTTGCAAGGGACTCACACAGCCGGTGCGTGGGAGTCGTTGGCCGGCCGGAATATGCCGATTGAATTGGGTGGGGCAACGGTCAAAGTGGAGATACGAAGCAGCCAAAGCCAAAGGTTGAATGCGGCGGCCAGAGGGAACTTTATGGAGACAATAAGGGTATTCGGGGGGATCCGGGAGCACGCTGGCAACGTGTCTTACTTGCCTGTCGCTGCTGTTGGCGGGTGTGTTGTCAGGCAGAGGGCAGCGGACGTACAAAAAGGGTCTAGTATATGACGAATGCAGGGGTCTGACAGGGGTGTGAAAATGATGAGAGCGGGCGCTATGATACAGCACAAGAGGGAGGTAACCGAGGGCGACATTGTGCGCAGGATGGGCGGGCTGATACAAAATAAAGAGAGATAATAATGTAATGATAGCCGGTGTGATCAGAGTGGACACAGAAAAGGCAAGCCGATTCGAGGCCGTAATTTTGATCTGGATGGGGAGGCCGGGGCGAGAGGAAGGAGGTGAAGACATGGAAGGAAAATCAGTACACATTGGACGGGATGGGGGGTGAGATCGCCAAATAATGCCATATTGACATGGACCGGAAATGGAGGAAGATCTGAGGAAGATGACGGAGTCCCTGAGCGGGCCCAAGTCGCTCAGTGGGCGTTCGCTGAGGAAATGGGAGCCGTGGATATCCGAGGACGACCATTCAGACCAACACTGTCTGGAAAGTGGGCACGGAGGAGTATCGAGGGCTCAGTCGATGAGACCGGAGTGTCGCGGAGCTGGTCTGAGTTTATAAAAATGGAATAGGAAAAGCGGAGCCAAAAGATATTTGGTTGATCGGGGATCAACAGAGGAACACATCCCTAAGGCACGGCGCGACCGCAAACTGCCGGAACACGGTGGGTGCAGCGAGCGCACTCACGGAGGGCGGGATTGAACGGCAGAAGGTGATTGCAAGGGATGATGGTTCTCGAAGTTCGGGGAGATTTGATTTGAGATTTGTTGGAAAGAAGGAGTGGGAGGGGACAAGGTTTGCCACCAGGGTCGCGTTGCAGACATGTCGGCTGATTTGACAAGGCGAATAATTCGGAATCCGAGGCAGTGGATTCTTTTCGGACCAGTCTCAACACTGCGCGATGCCCCAACTATAATAACTCTCCCTCCTTTTTTTTTTTCAACCCCGACCTCTTCCTCTCCCTCCAAATTTACGTGATCACGTTACATGTCCTCGATGGCTCACGCCGCCTCGGAGTCCGTCTCGTCACAGCAGCAAGACCGCCCAGAACGCAGCCGTAATGCGAAGGCCCAAGCTCGCCATCGTGCAAAGCGAAAGGCCTACATCGAGCAGGTCAGCGCGTCCTTCTCCCGATCCCAAACGCGTCTCACCTCCCCCTGCAGCTCGAGCAGACCGTCACCAAACTCCAGACCGCACTCGGTTTCACCCCAGACCAGGTTGCGGCCCTCCCACCACCCCTCGTCAAAATACGTGAGCTCGAGCAGGAGAACACCCGCCTCCAGAAGGAGAACGAGGAGATGCGCCGTCTCCTTGGCGAGTCCGATCACAGACATCTCTCAGACTACCGCCGGCACTCTCTCCACTCCTTCCACGACTCCCGTGGCTGTGACCGCGACTTCAAGAAACGCAAGATGGACGATCTCTACATCGTGAGCCGTCCCCTCCCGTCTCGTCCCATAAATTCATCCTTTCTCCAGGGTTCCGACGCATCTCACCCCGACACACTTCCGCGCCCACCACCCCTGACTATCCCCCAGCCGCTCTCCCACCACCAATACAGCAACATCCAGTCCCACAACTCGACCTCCGCTCACGGCGTCTCCAGTAACGGCTCTTCCTTGTTCAACCTCCATGCCCCCGCATTTCACCAATTACCAAACACCCCCTCTGGGTCCAGCTCAACATCGAGTCCCCCGTTTTCGGCGAGTGTCCCTCCTCTTTTTTCTCTCCTCCTCGTGAGGCTACGCATGTATAGTGACCATTCCTCTTCCACCCACCAGCAGCCCGCCCAAATGAATCATTCGTCGCACTCGCCTGCCAATAGCCGTCCCGGCTCGCTATCACATACTGCCCTTCCCAACAACTACCACTCCAATCACTACGGCTCTGTCAAGGTCGAGGACGATCATTACGGCGTACGTGTACGCAATCTCAATTATTCAGCCTGTCTTATTCCCCTGGGTTTTAGTCCTCAAACCACCACAACCACAACGGGCAGTCAAATCATTACCACACCACCTTGCCTCCATTTGCACATACCGTTCCCGAAACGGGTGATATTGACAGTTGGCATGCACACACTTATTCGGCTGAGCGGGGTGGTCAAGTGCACCGGTAGGACATTGCACCCGACATCGCTTCTTTGCTTCCTTTTTTTTTGTAGAATATACCCGTTTACTATCGTCGCACTTCACCCTTTTTCTCAGCAGCATAGATTCATCCACATTCTACTAATACTTATTTTCTGGACTGTACAGCTTTTATTCAGGCATTCTCTAGTGGATATATGTGCATGCATGTATAATACCTCCTAATGTAAATAGTTTCCGACCCGCGATCGAGACTGTAACGCGAAACGTTCCGGTGACAGCTGTTGGTCATTTTGATGGCTTTCCTCTCATTTTGCCTTGGCTTGTCGCGATCTGACGGCGGTTACGTATTTACGTCGCACATAAGTATACATGATTTTCGAGTCTAGAGGCCCTTCCGGCGCCATCGAACATCATCCACCTGCCGGGAAAACGTTGCGTCGAATGGACGTGAGGAATTGAGCCCCGATGAGCAGGAACCGTGCTAGTCCATTCAGGGATCGATCGATTCTTCTGATGGAATTTCATGGAAACCGGCCTCATCACCGTCTCCGCAACAGGGCGTCTAGCAAGATCGCTTCCTTTTTTTTCTCTTGTCGCGGTCCATGGTGGAAATGGAAGTGTTGGCCAATCTCCCGCATCGCACGGGCAAGCACATGCCATCCAATCCGGTTCGTGAGGTGGCCGGTGGAACATCGTTTCAGCCAAGACCGCGTATTTTTATTTTCGCGCTGGGCTTGGACTTTATCTCAATGGTCGGGCCGCTGGCAATGTCAATCATGATCCATGATGCGGCCACAATGAGGCACTGCCTTTGCCACTTGTCCACTCCGCAGGCTATTGTCCAAAGCTGGTGGCCTGGTCCATAATCGCGCACCACCCGGAACACAATGCGCCACTCGCTCCCGTGCTTGGACCACCCAGAGGGGCTACAAAATTCGGGTCCCGTTTCATATCATACACCAAGATCATCCTCATTCATTCCATTTCGCAATGTCTCCAGTAGATTCTGTCCGTCCAGCATCCTACCTGCCACGCCGCTTCGCATCGGGCACGTTTCCCGTCTCGAGAAATTACAACCTGAGACAGATGCTGTACAACTATTCCTGCAGGGTCGATGCAAAGGGAAATCCATCTGACCAAGTCATTCCTTCATTCCCCTTTGGCGATGTCCCTGTCTACGCTGATACGGTGGACATTGAAAGTAAGTTGCAAGTCAGCCCGTTATCCTTGTCGCTTACACGCATTTGAATTCCTCCAGCGCTGGCGTTTCATGATTTTTGGGGCTGTCTCCTCACTCCGGACAATGTCGCTGATCGTATCTCTACGGACGATCTCCGCTATCATGTTTGGGTGGCCACCAAGCGCATCGTCGAATCGAGACTGTATGAATATTCACTCACGTGATTGTGCTTCTCCATTCCTCACCCATACATTAGCATCAAGCTTACCGACAAGGAAGCGCTCATACAAGCGGTAATGAACCAATTTGTGAGTCCGACTTCTCAATGCCCATCTCGTCTCGCCGTTTTAAGACATACGCGTTCATAGATGGTCGAATTGGGCCTGGTGCTCCTCGATCTGTTTCCTGGCCCACTCGTTCTCTTCGTCGATCCGCGTCTTCATGATAATTCGGAACAGATGGTATCGCGGGCCATTGCGATGGTGGCCAAGTTCGATGAAGCCCAAGTGCGGCGATGGCGAATCATTGTTACAGTTCGACGTCTCGTCTATGCCTTTCACGTTCGTGTCTGAGTTGCTCTCCGTAGTTGCCTGCCACCGAAGATGGCATTACTGCTGCCCGAGAGCTTACTAACCGCCACAATATCCAGACGCATTTGTCGCTGGTGTCGTGCCTTGCACATGCTGTTGCTTGTATGGAAGCCGGTGCCGGAATGGTAAGCATGAGCGTCGGTCCGGTAAGTTGCATAATCGCTAGTGTGTCTCGAAAGCCACTGACGAATGGTGCGTCATAGATTATGGAATGGTTTGAACAGCAGCAGTGCGGTACCGGAGCAAAACAAATATCACGAGATCACCCCGGCATCCAGGCAGTACAGTCTTGCGCCACTCATATTCATCATCGTGGGCTCAACACCACCTTGCTTACGACCGACGTTCGAAAGGTAAATGGGATGGTCCTCCTACCATACCAGTGTTGATCTGTCCGAACAGTGGTCCGAGTTGAAACAATTAGGTGGCATTGGCGCAACGGCACTCGAAAAAGACCAGCTCGATCAGATTCCGATGCAACGAATGGTGACATGGTATCCGCTTCCAGGCGACGAGTCTCCCGCGGTGCTCAAGCCACCACGACATTTAGAATCGAACAAGGGTTTCATGGCGTCTCTCACCGCTGAATCTCGAAGCTTGGTTTCTGCTGTGCTCTACGTGCGTCTAGACAAAATGGCGGCCCATATGGAGATGATCGAAAAAATGGTCTGGTACGAAATCAAGCACCGTATCCGTCTGGAAACGATCCCGGTCGAACGACTGTTTCGACGTCCGACTTATTTGAACGAGACGCAGCCCTCGCGCCCATTGTCGACGTCCGACAGGTCTACGTCCGCTACACGGTCCAAATCAAGAATCCGGCGAAGCTCCGAGCCGCGTCAGGACAAGGAACGCCCGCCAAAAGAGACCATGATTGAAGGCGTCGACTACTTTTAACTTCATTCAATCACACCCACACATGCACACACTCCTTTTTGCTTTTTCTTGACACTGGCTGGCCAGATGGAGACTGTATCACCGCTACCAATACACTTTTTATTTATCGAAATGCATGGGGATCTAACTCCATAAGGTGGTCCGCGGGCGCGCCCACATATTAAAGGATGGTTTTGGAGATATGTTTGTATTTGATGGGCGGCGTCTGAATCCCCTATCCATCATGTCCGGTAGGGTGAGGGCAGCAGGGGGATCATATTGATCCAGGATCATCGTCGTCCATCTCTGTGCATGCACCTTGGGTCTGTCCTGTCTTGGATTTTTTTATTGTCTTTTTTATTTTTTCTCTTCTTTCTCGCCACTCTCTCCCCCAGGCGTCTCATTTTGCAAGATCTAATTCGATATAGAACACGGCGCAGAGCTTTCTAATGGCGGCCGAAGCACATCACAAAAATGTCAACATGATATTGAAGTTTATTGACAGCTCTGACATGCAGTTTTTGACGGATTGTATGACAATTCGGTTCGTGCGTCATAATGTTGCATCCGCATCCGAGTCCCGTGACAGATACCTAGCCGAGTCCAAGGGAAAAAAGCCCGTGGCCCATTGCCCAAGGCTCCTCCACCAACCTCGACTCGCTCCTCCTCCTAGAGCTTTGGTAAGGTAGGGGACTCGAGCGCGAGCTAACTCTACCAGTGGGTCCAGGCGTCTTTTCCAAAAGTCGAGCCCAAGTATCCGGCCTTTCAAAGGAGGTCAAACCATTTTAGCGTTCAAGTTGCAATCAAGGTTCAGGCATCTCTCGCCTTGAAGCACGCTCTTATTTCTTGTACCCGGTACCTGAGATTTCCTGTCATCCTAGCAAGTGGCCAATGCGAAAGAAGCGAGACGGAGAGTGACAATCACCCCAATTTCGTTGTCGGATGGACATTGCCGTCTCGAGAAAAAAAAAAAGCAACCACGTTCTTGGCAAGCTCGACCCAGAAAAGGACACATTGACGGCTTTTTCCTTTTTTTTTTTTTTTTCGTTGTTCCTGCCAATGACATTCTGGTTGGTTCAGACGCGCGCTTCGTTCTCGCCCTCCTCCCCCCCCCCCCGCTGTCGCCGCATAAATGAACTGGAGCGGATGAAAAGAAATTTCAGAAAAGGAGTAGATTGGTCGCTCGGCTCGGTACTATCGCCTTATCTCCTGGTGGCGTTTTATAGTCATACCGTAAGCGTCCCACAAGAATTAAAAAAAAAAACGCCCGCGCACGGGAGAGATCGTTCGTGATCGCATCGTTCGGTCCGCGAGTCCAACTCATAATCTGACTGTCACAAATGCGAACAAAAAAAGGTGAACACAAGGACTACGGCGCATGCACGAAGTTCCGGTATATCGTTTTTTTTTTTTTCGAGGGGGGGGGTTTGGGTTCCCCCTCCTTGCAAGCCCGGCGCAGGCCGCATCTGTGGACAGCCCCGCAGTTGTCCGCTCGCTTGTTCCACTTTCATCAATTTTGCTGTTTCTGAATGATGGTGATAAGAATCATGAGATCCACTTCGGCAGCGGAAATGGTCCTAGTCCGGAAGTAAACTTTGTATCCCATTTATAGGATTAGGCATCGCAATCGCAATACGACCACCCGGAACTGTCAACAGTAACATCAAATCATAAAGCGGAGATGATCATGGAAACATTTCTTCTTTTTCGAAAGAAAAAGAAAAGCAAAGAAAAGGCACTCACGTGATGCAAGGAAGTTGGACAGAAATGGCAAGAGTGTCCGGAATCGACGGAAAAGATCATGTCAGCAACGAGACATGAAGCAATATATGAGGACAAGCGAGATATGATTGGATGGTTCGGTTTACCCATTGAATGGTCAGGATGAGGCCCTGTGGATAATATTGTGTGTAAACGAAGAGCCGGATCGGTTTGCAACGGACCTTTCAGAGTTCAACAGAGGGTCCTGGCGCTTTCAGGGGTATGCCGCTGGGTATACCCAAAACTGGGTTCTTCGAGCGTGCTGACAACGAACGTTCCATCAATTGAGAGATGACAATATGTATCCACGTAATCGCGCGGAGCAGGTCATGACCAATTTCCGAATGTGTGTGAAGATGAGGGGGACATGAGCGGGGATCAGGTGGAAATAAAGGAACCTAGTCAATACTGAGCCCATGGAGACACATTCATTTGAGAGACGCAAAAGGCGCGTTATCAAGTTGCCAGGTCAGCGGTCCACTTTGGCAAAGATCAGTCCTGCCAAGGGGCGCCGCTTCCCGCTCCACGACTAGACCGTACATGGTCCTCGATCCGATGCGTATCGCAGCGACCTGGATTAGAATCAAGGCGACGGCGGCAGTGATAACACAATTGATATCGCAATCTTGGCCTGACCCCCGTCATTAGATCAGTGACAACGCGCGTGGAAGGCATTACTAACCACGAAAGACTAAACGGCACCCGCGCGTTTGGATGCGTGGTAACGGACAACGTTCTCAGGGACGCTTTCTATTTACTTATTAGACAAGCTGAGAGCGATCAGGGTGTGGTGACTCACGTTATGGGTCCTCGGGACCGGCAGAATCTGGGGCTGATCACGAAAGTCAATACCAAGCATACGAGTACGGAAAAAAACATTCGGCGTTAGATTCTTCCTTTGGATTTTTTTTACGTCTCGCCCAGGGTAACATCGTTTAACTCTGTCTTCAATGTCAGAAAACAGGAACCGTTGCCAAGGCACTCCACAAAGTTTGGAACAGCCTCTTGGGACTTGGGGGGGGGGGGGGTGAGATATCATCATTGATAGGAGCCCGCTGCCAAGGGGCAGGATTTTAGTGCCTATACCCAATACGGTCGTGCTGAGAGTTTCCGCCGAGGTCGACGACCAATCTCATCATCATGGGAGTCCACCGGGCGCCGCGACCCTTGAGGGTGCGTAACCATTGACCAATCCATTCCGAGCATGTTGACACAAAAGCTTAACAGATAAGCTTCAGGAACAACCTAATCGGTCTGGCGAGTTTACGACTCTTACTGAATATGATGTAAAATCACCGAGGCAATTACAATTATTGCTCGTGATGCAGAATCGATCACCGAGGAGCAAGATTGAGGTCGTCTGCGTCTTCCCAGACGTTGATGGGACGGAGAACGCACACGAAGCGACACTGACGGGCCAGTGTTAGGCCCGTCTGATGCAGAACGTTATGTGCGAAGAGATAGATAGAGCCTGAGAGCGGTTCCCGAACCGAGACAGACAGGATGACGAGCATCGACTTGGCAGGTACACATTGCATGCCTGAATGGATGACAATTATCCTGGACGCTTGCATGGTCAGCGAAGATAAGACATTGTATGTGAGTCCTGATGAAGTTTCAAAGTCTGGATCATATACCAATGATCCTGATTCCGAACTTCAAGAAAGGTTATCGGGTGCGCTTTTTGCCAGTCCTTACACTCAGTGCTGTATGGGAGTCGAAAGCCGTTGAAGCAAGACTAGAGACCTGATATGGACAGTGCAGTGTTCCTTCCCGATGTTGTTTCTCACCGTGACCCATCTGAATCATCGACTTGCGATTGATTGATATCCACTAGATTATATACCCCAATGGCGACACATCTATCTTCCAACGAGGACTACGAGTCCCTACTAGACAAGTACGACACGTGGATGTTTGATTGCGATGGCGTCCTATGGCACGGAGATCGCCCAATCGACGGTGCTGTACAAGTGCTCGATATCTTACGGAAACGAGGCAAGCACACTGGGCACATGTTCCTTCACCATCCATTCAGACCTCATCAGGCAAACGCCTTCTTTTTGTAACAAACAATGCGACCAAGTCTCGGAAGAGCTACAAGGTCAAATTTGATCAGCTTGGTGTACAGGTCGCAGTGGTGAGGGACCGTTCCCGATCGCGGTTCGGGTCGCCTGACGTTTGACTGTTCTGTAACTTAGGACGAGATCTATGGATCTGCATACGCGGCTGCCGTGTACATCTCATCCGTGATGAAACTCCCAAGGGACAAGAAAGTGTATGTAATCGGGATGTCCGGGCTTGAAGAAGAGTTGAGAGAAGAAGGCATTTCTTCTATCGGAGGCTCTGTATGCCCTACACATCCTCGGTGGTCCCTGAGCATACGTCGTTGACGGCATCTTACTTAGGATCCAGAAGACAACACGCTCGAACCATTCAGTCTGGCCAAATTCACTCTAGATCCAGATGTTGCCGCTGTTGTATGTGGCCTCGATTTGAAGATCAACTACACGAAGCTTTCAAAGGCTTTCCAATACCTCATTCGCAATCCTGGTTGTCAATTCCTCGTTACCAATGACGACAGCACATTCCCTAGTGCAGATGGACTGCTCCCCGGAGCTGGGTCTATAAGTGCACCTCTCCGTTTTGCGTTGGGAAGGGACCCCATTAGTATCGGGAAACCTGCAAAGACAATGTTGGACTGCATCAGAGCCAAGTAATTCACTGGCAAATTCACGCTGCCTACGCTAAAATTACACTGGCCAGAGTTAATTTTGATCCAGCACGCACCATCATGATCGGAGACCGTCTCAACACTGATATACTTTTTGGGCAAGCAGGTGGTCTCGCAACGCTTCTCGTTTTGACAGGTAAGTGATCGTAGATTGTATGAAGAACTAGTGATGATGCCATCACAACCAGGCATAACCTCAAAGGAAGACATCACTGGACCCCATGCTTCATCAATTGTTCCCAAATACGCCACCGAGTCCATAGGTGATCTCCGTGTAGTGAGATCAGGTTGATCGTCGAAGTCTTCCCAGAAGTATGAATAACCCACCCATCAATAGTGTGAGGCATCAATTACTCTTAGTTTTTGATGGCTGTGATCGGATATACTCTGCGGCAAGCAGTCTGGTCGTGCTAAGAGCAAGTCCCATGAATGCGCCGATGACGTAACCTCCGAGACTCCCAAACAGAGGCGTCAATGGCCAAGCCTGTACGAGAATGAATGAGAACATGTTTCGGGAATGCATCAGTGTAATCATACCTGCCAAGGGCGGTCCCAGTCGAGTGCAGTAGGGATGGCACCCAGCCAGGCCCCAACGAATGTCCCAAACGCTGGGTATACCATTGCAGATTCGATTGCATTTCTCGGCCTATGTATGTGGAGAGGTCTGTCTGAGTAACATGTCGCCGAGTTTCTTCACTTACGATAGTTCAGCAAAGAGGCGCGTCCATGTCAATCTGTTGATCATCGACGGGGTGTCTGAAGCCAAAGAAGGGAGTCCGAGTACGAATGCAGGCGTAAATACGGTCAAAATAGCGACGACAAAAGCTAGGAGTGCTGTTTCAAGGACATGACTCCAAGATGGTTCGGTAATAATCCCATGTACAGCACGAGAGCAGACTCACGTTGCGAGAGGGGCACCAAACACGACGACGACGACATGCGTTGCTAGAGCAGTACACAAGGTAAACACCATCGCACCTTTCAATTTCTGAAGTCGTCAAATGAGCGAACACGGTCCAAACTCGATAAACATGTATCTGCGCACCTGGAAACGTTGACCGTCGAACTTGACGCGGTCAAGTTTGACTTCGACCTCGGTCCCCTTGGTTGTCAATGTCTGCTCTTTGACAAAAGTCCATTCCCGCATCCAGTGTGCCCACCACACTTGCAGGACAGTGAGTCCAGCGGATACCCAGCCCAGTGTCAAAGACGGGTCTGCGGTCAACGTTTCTATGAATCCCGACTGGGGTCTGTCTGTCTTCCGGACGGCGAGTGGTGCAAAAAGGCGTGTTGTTTGAGGGAGGTACAGAGCGGTGAACCCGACGAGGATCAAGTGTACCCCGAGCACGGAGGCATATTGAGCGAATGGAAAGCGATCCACGGAAGGGTTTGCTACTGGTTCAGAGTTGCTAGGCTTTGTTGCCAGTGGTTTGGGAGTCCTGGCGCTTTTGGCTGGCATGAGAGCGAGCGTGGTTAGTCGAGTTCAAGCACAACTTTTCGCCGTTCCCACTTCAAGCTCAAGTTCTCAGCATCTTGCCGTCGCCGTGTGCGATGCGAACTTGGCCGAGTTCTCGCCTATGTCGATCTCTACTGTTACTTGTTAACGTTGTCATTCGTGTCCGTCTGTCCATCGGACGCATCGCACTCGCACTTGAAGCTCAGCTTGCTTTGCTGCCAGTGTGGAGGTCGGTCATTCTACACCGTCCCAGAGACCAGACCCAAATTCGACTGTGTGCAAGCGACGTCCCAGTGTTGGACAATATTAATAACCCCACGGTGACGGGAGAACGTTCAAGTTCCAAGGAACAGGACCATGGAACTCTCGCAGCTTTGCCCCTACGTCACGCTGGCACTCGCTGGCAGGACGAATCATCGAGATACCAAACCCTTCCTTCCGAAAATCATCCGTTCAAATTCGAACAAGCTCCCTGAAAAAGGATCACAGTGCTATCAGTTAGGTGAGATGCCGGAGACGCGTTTGATTACTCCGAGTCTGCCTTATTCCGGATAGTCTGGACACCAAATCTCCTGGAATTCAACTATCCGGACGACAACAATTCTTGTCTGTGTAGGTCCCTGCTTTCTTTCTGAGACTCACCCACCCTTTGATATGTGTGGAATTTAGATCGCCACTTGGAGACGGATCGAAATGACATGTCCATCCTGAAGGAAATGTTCTATCTTATCCATGAGGGATTTTGAATGTCCCACTTCCTGTGGGGTCACAGGGCGACATGGAGCTGGACCACAGGAACTGATGTTGGCCAGAAGTCGATTTGGACAAAGCCGGGCGCCGGGTACCCGGCGTTGTGTCACTATACCCAAGTGCTAATTCGAGTACATTTCTCACTTGGGGATTATGGATGGCATGGATGTGAGGATCATCATGTCACCAAAGTAACTTCCCGAAACCATCTGAAATCTCGGAATCTCGAGAAAAACTTGTTCAAGTGACTACCTTGTTTTTTTACCAGTCTGGGTTCACGGTTATTGTTGCCAACTTGGGGACTAAAAACAAGGTGCTACAGCTTCGATCAATGACCATCATGATCATGGACTCCCACCGACTACGTTGTGTCACCTAGTAGCTGATACTCAGACTGGCAGGCGTCTAGTCATTACTAGTACACCAATTCACGTTTGTCACTATTCTTCCTCTCGTTTCACTCCGAGTCTTGGCTGATAGATCCATTCCGAGCTTTCACAACTTGAATATGTCTAACCAATGTAATGATGTGAGTTCAGGTCCGCTAGACCTGTTCTCAGTTAATACTGTCTAGGAGACTAGGCTACCATATCAACTGGAAGTCGAGGTCAACCAGCGAGCGTCGGTGAATATCCTCTTTCGCTACCCTGGAATATTCGACGGTAATGATGTCTCAACCTTAGTATGCAAGGGACCTTTTGCTAACTTGTCGAACAAGTATTCCGGGAACTGATCCAAAATGCTGACGATACCGAAGCGCGTTGCATCGAGATACAGTGATGGTCGAAACGAAATATAGAAAAACCTTCAAGATGCAAAGACCCACATCAAGTTCTTTTTTTTTGGCACGTAAGTCCACATGGTTGCGAGTCGAGGCTATCTCCTCTCAACTGTTCGGGACCAACTTGGATTAGTGAATGCACAGTGTCAACACCCGCCACTGCATGCCTTGCGGGATTTTGCAGAACTTATGGCAAGCTTGGCCCAAGTATTTGGTCAAGAAGCATCGGAAGCTTGCTACATTTTTCTGGAAAGATACGGATGAAGATCTGATGGCTTTGAACCAAGATCAAAGGTATATATTTTTGAATCTGGCTCATTACCACAGGCTCTGTAAGTGATATTCTCTCCTCACGCAACAAGGCATACGTTGAACATCGTGTACAAGTTCACAACAAAAGGTGCTGACAGGAAGAAAATAATTACAGAGTGGTATGTCGAGCAGACATTTGGAAGGCGAAGCACTCATTTTTATTTTCATCAACTAGGTTTCTGATTATGGTCCATGAAATTGCATACAATGTGTCATTTGACCGCGACGAGTATCATGGATCATTCCCTCGAGACTCACCGTCACGTACCTGCCTGCCCTGCAGAAGCATTTTACGTGCTTTGCCGACTCGGGATGTTATTCAATTACCTTGAATAGATCACACATGCGAGGAATGCGCAATTCAGGCAGGCATTGAAGGGGTTAAAACGAACGAGAGTGGTCGCACAAGTAGAAATCAGGGACCAAGGGAGGATCTGCAGTTTATTCTTTCCGATCATTGACCGTTGTGCTTGGATTACAGGCGTTTGAAATCCGCTCGAGCTGGGGTGTCTCGATAGTAAAACATGCATTTCGTAACGAGCTTCCATTTGGCTGGAGTAATGACACCGATTGGTCCTTTTGGTGTCTGCATCTCATCGGTGAACGCAAATGCTTGGGTGGCCCGTTATAGATGGTCAACAACAGCGCAAAGACTCTGAATCGGATCATCCAGACTCTCGTTATCGATGACCTCGGAAAATGAGAGCCTAGACCCCAAATTGTCTAAGGTCGCCTGCCTCCATGAAAGCGGTGGGTACGCACTGTCAGTGTAATGCAAGAACTGGACATGATATTTATGGAGAAAAGCAGATCGAAAATAGATATATACTGTAGTACTAACAGGACCGAGTGGGAAAACAGAATAACGGCTTCAAAACGATATTCATATTCGAATATGATGCCCGTGAATATATATATGGTCGATATTGAAAGCGAAACGGCATAAAAAAGGAAGATGTATACTACACATGGTTGGAGACTGGTCCGAAGTTACCATAGAAATCAAGCAGTAGCGCTCCAAGAAACCATCAGAAAGATGAGAATATCCGAGCAAACTGAAAGCAATAGAATGACGGCCACCAAGGCTCACACGCCCGATCCTTCTCGGTCCTCCACCCAGTGCGTCGGCATCGGCACGCTCGGACCTTCAAAGTCAGAAAATGGATCATGCTCTTTTGCATCCTTGTCTTCCCCATACAATGAATACGGTCTCGGCTTGTACTCAGGTGGCTTGCCATCATCCGGAGGCGGGCCGGGTGGGGGAAGGTAGACAGGTGCATAGGCAGACCCATCATATGGAGGGTCATAATGTGTGGGATAATTACTTCCGCGTGCTTGGCTAGGAGGGATGCGGGACGCGTTTGCGACACTAGTAGGATCGAGCATTTGTCGGTAGTAGGCAAACGCGATGGATGTGAACAACATTCCAAGAACTAATCAAGTTGATGAGATCCTGATGCATAATGTTAAAGGGGAAAATGCACGTACAGAGCGCAAGAATGAGGACTATAATCTCCACCCAAGAGTCACGGTTCCACTCATAGTCGCAGTCTAGTGTGTGTCAATATATCTTACAGAGCAAGGGATATATCAAGAATTGAAAACCCACATTGGGCAGCTTCGGTTGCATTCAAATTACTCGAAGGATCCGAGCCCCAAATCCCAAAAACCTAAGAGAACCGATCAGTATTAACGATTTACGCTGTCTCTCGACACACGGACCGAGCCAACAGATCCAGTCTGTACAGTGTCTGTGCATTCTGTGATCAAATCAGACTACGAAAGATGGTGAGCGACGTTCAAAATTGACACTAGAAGCTACACACCTTGAATACAAAATGAGTAACGACCCTCATGATCGAAATTCCATTCACAAGCAGTGCACTTAGTGCACACAAGAACGCATATATTTTTATCAAGGGAAATCGTCGCTGGAATAGACCACGTTGAATGGGACCCTGAGAAAATCCGCTTTTTTTTTTTCAAAACCCACCGAGCCTGCAGCGATAACTCCAAACGTTTGAAAGGCGCACACGACCGCATACATCACTCCTTGTGCGATGGCCAACGGTGCGAGCTTCGGGAGATCATCTACAGGACACCATGTCATTAATATGCAACATGGGATCGGTACCAACCATACCACTATTGTCGAGACTAAGCTGCTTAAAGGACGATACCTAGATACGTTGGTTGGAAATAGACCCATGTCGAAAGAAAATAATATTAGGAATGACGTACGGTCCTGATATAAAATTCATCCTGTTTATTCCATGCATATTGCAACACAAGGCTTACCATGCTAGAGCCCAAATGGCTGCAACCAAGGCCACTAAATTACAGTGAGAATATTCTCGTGAATCCAGACGAAGCGACCAACGTGCAACAACGACGGGCCTCAGACTTCTTCCATAGAGACGCGTGGCGTAGCGATAGGCAGGGGGCGCATCTAAAGCAAGATCAACTGAGGCGATGGCATCAACCTGTTGGTCGACTTACCGGTTGGTGGAGCCCTATTGTAACCCATCGTTAAAATTTCGTGGAATGCAGGCCAGTTGTAACTCGGTTCGTAAAGTGAAGACACTGGAAGAGAGACGAGTGCGCAGCGAATGGGCAGTCAAGCACAGGATTTCGACGTCATTTATATTCCCACGCCATCAATCCAATAGAAGTACTACTACAGATCAATCATGGACGCGATGGAATTTGACGCGGTCTGAAGACTCTGAACTGTCTGTAGTACCCTTTCGTGTGTAATGATATACAAAATCCAAGAAAATCGATGCGTCTATTCATCAAAGCATTTACAGAGCAAAAACCGACAAACAGTGCATCTATGTGATTGTCAATTCCGTGGACTCATCCAAGCTAGTACTGGGTGCGGATCCAAAATTTTACAACGCCTCGGTCACGTCGCAAAGATCCCAATAATTTTGAACGAAGGCATCTTCTGGCCTTCCTCGCCCAACATCACACACTCCACGTAGTGATTCCCCCGCGACACAAAATGATCAATGAGCTCGAGCCTAACACCACACTTAGCACAACCCATCAGAAGCCATGATGATCAAAAGACACGTACGTGGGCACCGGCGATTCTACATCACCCGCATTCTCGATAATCACGGCTCCCCTAATGTTATCGTCCACCCAGCACTCAATCTGGCTTCCTTGCTTGACGTCTCGGATAGGTTCCTTTATATAATATAACCCCACGTCTCCCGCGCCGACCTTGATCGGCACACGTAACCTGCTATGAGCCATCGTGCTATACCAATAATATCCCGCAGTTAGCAAGGGCGAGGCTCCCGTACTAGGATGTGCCGCATTCCATCCCGAGCCATAGAACAATGATGGTGGTACAGGGTTAACCAGATCGTTGGCAGAAGCACAGTACGGTACAGGCTCCTCGAACGGTCTTGCAGTTTTTGGTCGTGTATTGATACGGACAGGTGGAACGCGCAGCTCAGGATTGAGACTGTCAGGGCGTGAATCAGCAGCGGGGAGTTGTGCAAGCTTCTTGCCCGCGGCAGCGTTTTCGTCAGCGGCCTTGGGTGGCTCAGGGGGTGCCCCACCTTTCCGGGCACCAACACCACCGAAAAGATGAGTATCCCCACTGTAACCAGGAGTAACCCCAAGAGGAATCGCCTCGTAGCCATAGCCGCCAGCTGTTGCCCATGCGGTGCAAACTTGAGATTGGATATAGGAAATTAAGACGTCTGCGAGGAGCACATGGCCGTCGGGATTAGCAAGGATGAGATCGGTATAATAGGGTTTGATGAGATCAGGGTCTGTCATATACGTGGGGTATAGGATCGGTTTCACGCTGCGGCAAGGTGATTACAACCTTCCGAGTTCGGGATAAAAGGACATACCTAAGGTGGGGAACGTCGTAAAATTGTGCGACAATGTTATGCCAATGATCTGGGCCAGCAAAGCCATGGACATCATGAATTTGGGGGCTAAAGTGGCCTAGGATAACGACAGCAGGTTGATCAGGTCTGTTGAGCAGAGAGCGAACAAGAAGCTCAAAGTTTTCCATGCCCCTTTGGTCACTAATTGGAAGATGGATAAGAAGATGGATGGATAGTCTAGGTAAACACTTACGCTGGATCATCCACGTCGAACTCCAGTATCACGAGGTCGGTATTGTCGGGTACATGGTGTGCACTACAGAATCCAAAGTACCCAGAATCCGTGCGACGCATAGCTCCATTGGTGAGCTCAGAAGCGGGGTGTGGAAACACGCTCAGCCACCACTGGAAAAAAAGGGAGGGATAACACTCGGGAGATAATGGATCGTCACCGGCACCGTGACAAGCCGACACTAAAGGCCGAATGAGTCCAATGATACAGCAGCCATAGCACGAGACACACCTGAACCACCTAATACACTCATCGTAATTGGTTGCCCCAGTAGTGCCTTGTGAATCACTCGGTGTATCCGCCCACCACTTCCTAAGTGCAGCCGACTCTGAGCAAGCGGTACTACACCATACTTCTCCGCGACGTCATCTCCTGGCCCAAACACGGGGCAGAATTGGAATGGGCTGTTTGATGTATCTGCTTCGGAGTTGTTGGAAGAAAAATAGTTGGCCGAATGAAGATAATTTATCGGTACCAGTCCTGCAGTGCTGACATGCTGCAGATGGGGGTGAGATAGAACCTGGCGAGATATCACCACGAGGGACACGAGAGCGACCAGAAGGATCCATATTCGATTCGGGACACCAAACGAACGTTGATGCCATCTTGAACGTGCGGGGTCGGCGCCCATCCCAGTGAGACGATGCTGTGATGGAATGGAAATGCGTGCTAGTCCTTTTGCAAGGCCTGAACGTCGCTGCATGTAACTTGTAAGTATCTTACACTTGAAACGCGTCAGAACAAAACGACAATTCGGCTCCAAACCCAACAGTTGCGTTGCTTACGTAAGTTTATCCTCGCCGCGGAGTTTTTTCTTTTTTTGAAAAAATGGACTCTGTGGGAGTCGAACCCACGACCTCATGCAATCATTTGTGCGAAGCATGCGCGCTACCAACTGTGCCAAAAGCCCATGATGTGTAGAGGGTTTATTCTTTTTTGGGAACATAGCATGTAATAAAACGAGAAAGACTAATTTAATCCAAGACATAGACAGAGATCTAAGCAAAGCCTCCAATCGAAAAAATTCATCCGTCAATCGCCCGCCAGTGTTTGACCGTCACCGCCCCGACATTCTGCGACCGATTCGGCATCGGCTCCCATATAGGGTCCACGTCAGGACCGTCAAGATCACCTGCTCCATCCCAACCCCAACACCATACTGTAACATCCAAGCACAGTTAGTCTTCAGTAGTGCATGAGCACCCACGATCACTCACCATGCGAAGGTCCAGGCACAAACTCCATTTCTTCGCTTTCCTCCTGAGTGAAAAGTCTGTCATGGGGCCCAAACCACGACCGGTCTTGAGGATCCGTCCGTGGATTATCAGGAAGTCCTCCAAGGCGGACGTATCCTCGTATAGCAGTCAAATTTCGCCTCTGAGGATGTACGATGTCAAACACTCTCTGAATGTCCAGAGCTTGATCAACAATCTCAACCAAAATGGTATAAATTCACCACTGCGTACCTTGTCGTATGCCAACTTCACTCTAGGCACCATGAGTATTCGACCATAACCCGCCTCCCAGTAATCATTACAGATGAGACTGCATTCCGACGCCGAACACTCGGCTTCCATCAGATTCGCCATCCGGAAGCGGACATATGGCGGGGTATAAAATGGTGCGGGATCGAGCACCGCGACACCATTCCAGCACGCTTGCACCTGTACAGGCAAATGCATTTGAAAACGTTCAGAGGAGGGAGGGTCATGGAAGATGGCCTCGAAAGGTGCATTTTCCAAGGCTGTGCCATTGATATCGCGGGATACCCAATTGTCATAAAATACCGGAGACCCCTACACGATCAACTCAGTCAGAGACAATACACATTGTAGCGGAGAATAGATCAAGGAACCCACGAGCTCTTCGTGATACATATAATCTGCTGCACACGTGATGCCTGCATTTTGTTTTCTGCTTTGCCAAATGAGCTCGAGGATATCGTCCACACATGGTAGAATGTCGTTCATGAAAATGATAGTATCAAAATATTCGTTGTGAGAGTCCCTGAGCTCGTATAGTGGGTTAAATGCTTGGTTGCGAACTTCGGCCAGGTATTCGATGCGGTGGTTAAATGCTCCCCTCGTCCTCGTTGATGTTCGAATCGTCACCCTCAACCCGACGCTCTTTGTCAACGCGTCGAATATGCGAAGCAACGCCTTGGTCTGGTCTGACGAACCATTTTCATATATGGAGACGAACACGTTATGATATCCTAGTATCGCCGAGACTCGAAAGAGTGTTGCGAATAGATCTGGGATGATATCGAACGAATTATACAAGTTGATGGCGAAGAAGTACTTGTGATGCTGTGTTGGGGTAAGATGGACGTGTTGGGGTTCAGCGAGACTGCCGAAATCGAATGGGGATAACCAGGACGCTTGAGACATTGGATTGAACCCTACGAGGGACTTGTAACGTTCCCGAACTTGTTGGGCATATAGAGGTTGGGAGTTACGCGTGCATTCCGCCGTATGGTGAGGTGAAAGTGTGGAAAGAAGTTCAAGCACCCGACGACGTTGTTCGATGGTTGGTAGCGTAACCTGTTTCTTCGCAGCCAAGCGTGAGACGTATATAGTCCTGTCTGTCCAAGACGGTGCAAGAATCTGGTCGAGAGTCAGAAAGAGATGGTCATTACATCAAACTGGACTCATACGCTGGAGGGCAATAAACGACCGATGAGCAAGCCGAATAACAATCCGACAAGTAGTGCCAAGGGTGTCGGCACTCTTTTTAGCTGCAGCCACAGCGTCCTGCCATTCATCGGGTCAAAGAATAAGGAACAATAAGTGGTAGTGGTGCGAGCCGAACGAGAAATATTTACAAAGAAGGCCTCGATACGGACATTCAATTTTGATTGGATGATTTGACAGGGCGTGGCTTTTATTTACTTTAAATAGCAAGCTCGGATAATGCTCGGATGTAATTCGGTTCATACAGTGGTCTCCTCCTGTACTCTCCACAGGCAACATGATCGTTTTCGAATGCGAAGTGGCGTCGTGAAATGAGCAAAAAAATTAAAGAATGGCCGCAATTGCGAAAGCGGCAACAGTTCCGACGAATACGCTGATAGCGTTAACGGGTCCGCCATTTGACTGCTGAGTAGTCGAAGTAGCTGCAGCGGCAGTCGTAGATGTCGTCGAGTTCGGTGTCAAGATAACACCCTGCGGAATACGTCAAAAAGATAACGTTGCCAGCCCGATGTGCTAGCTTACCGCTGCAGCACAAAACAATTCGGCAGCGGTTTCGGCAGCCTGGAGGTCATAAGAGCAGAACGACTCTATGCAGGCAGTCATCGAGTTCATAAATGATTGGTCTTCGCACAAGCAAGCATAGTTATCTAACGAACAAGACCCGGTGCTTGCACCGCCCAAACATCCATAGGCACAAGCTGAGCGTGCGTGAATGAACTGAGCATAAACGGGCATGGAAACACACCGGGAAGGTTCTGACGCGCAAAGAGAACAGAAGTGGCAGAGACAGTTGCAAAGAAGGCAGAAAGGAGGACTGCGAAGCGCATTGTGATGAAGGTCCAAGGGAAAGGTCTGAATCCAGTTAGACTCGGACTGGTGGTCACTTTGGGCTGAAACTCGCACTATCATTCATTATTTATAAATATGTTCGTTATCTATCACACAATATCGCTTTATAAAGGGATCACGAACTTTGTGTAGTCAAAGGTGTTCTACATGTATGTAAAGTCCATTCAAGGTGTCCCGAATGATGGATCGATGCCCTTTGCTCTGCAAAGGGGTGAAGTGATATTCAAATGCCAAGTGCCGATGATTGAAAGACAGCCGCGATTGCAAGAACAGCAACAGTGCCCGCGAAGATGTTAATGCTGGTAGCTACGGATCCGCCATTGGTTTGTGAAGTGGTTGAAGTAGCTGTTGCGGTTGCTAAGCTCGATGTCAAAGTGACACCCTGCGAGAAACGTCAAAAAAAAAAAGAATCCCGGATGCTAGCTTACGGAATGGAGGCAAAGTGCTTCAGCAGCGGTTTCTGCAGCTTGGATGTCACTGCCGGAGCAGGACGATTCTATGCAGGTAGAAGTCGAGTTGAGGTATGATGAATCTTTGCACAAGCAAGTAACGTCAGTTGACGAACAAGACCCAGTGCTTGCACTGGCCAAACATCCAAGGGCGCAACCTGAAAGTCGAGGTAAGTACTTGGCAACCTGGACACGAAATCGATATCGAGACATACTGGGAAGATTCTGGCGAGCAAAAAGTGTAGCAAGAGTAGAAGAGACAAATGTAAGCAAGGTAAAGAGGGGAATTGCGAAGCGCATTGCGACGATTCAAGAACAAGGCGGGTCGTTACTGAACAAAAAAAAAACTCGCAGAGATCTGTCTTTATATTCTTGATACAGTTACTACCTCGACGCGACGTCACCTCGTAACCATATGAAATTAAAATCACGTGAGATGGGCGATTACCGAATAACTGTGCAGTTCCAGCCACAACTCTACTCGTCGATTCGACCTTGCCGCTCACCGACACCAACATCCTCAAGACATGGTATGTAACTTCTCCATCTTTGTTCGCATTCTCACACGTTCTACAGGCCAGAACAAAAGGCGGAAAAGTTGGTCCATATGATGACCCACGGTGCCCGTACTGACTCATCTGCTTTATTCAGACCGGCAAGCGATCTGCCCTCCAAGATGTCGTGACTCGCGAGTACACAATTCACATGCACAAGCTCGTGCATGGTCGCTCATTCAAAAAGCGTGCCCCACACGCTGTCAAATCAGTGGTCGAGTTCGCCCGCAAGTCAATGGGCACAAAGGATGTTCGGCTCGACCCCAAGCTTAACCAGGCTCTGTGGGCACAGGGAATCAAAACTGTTCCACACCGGATACGCGTAAAGCTGGAGCGTAAGTTCTCCTCTGGTTTTTCTCCGTCAGATCACCTTACGCAGATCTTAGGCAAACGTAACGACGAGGAGAACGCAAAAGAAAAGCTCTACACATATGCTAGCCATGTTCCCGTCTCATCTTTCAAGGCAGGCTTTTCCTCCTTCTCCCGTGCGACTTGTCCTTCTGATCGTTGTCCTTCAGGGCCTCCAAACAACTGTCGTCGATGTAGAGTGAAGGGGGCCTCCGTGGATAAGGTCCTTTACTCATGTACTCATCCCCTTTAATCCTTTTCATGCATCCACGGTGTATGCAGCGACAATCAGACCCCTTTTGCTGAGCGTGCTGAAGATTTCTTTCGGACTCGGTTCAGACCTCCACGAAAACAACACGTTCGGATATCGAACATATCTAGATAACTCACATGGATACATCATCTGCAGAGAACTACAAGGGCGTACTGTGAAAACTCCTACACCGGTGTCAGACTGATCTACGACTCCCAATCATATCATTTCGCATGGTTGTGACTGAGTTTTCCACACCCTTGCCACTTTTGATCGCTGTCGGATCTTTTGGTCGCATGAGGTGGAAGTACGCATTAAGGTATGTAATGGATCTGAAATCATGCCTGTGTGACCGTCGCAGTACCTTTGTGACTTTCCATCGCCATGGCGCACGTTCTGACTTGAAAATATCACTAGTGACAAGCTCGGACATCCATAATTTGTCTTGAATCTGAGGCTCCATGCGGGTTTACTGGTAGGCATAATTTTAGTTTGAGTCTGACGGGATGATGGATCATCGCGGAGTCACGCCGAGGAAATCGAAATAGGAGAATGTAAACGGCACGCGCGCACGACTGAAGTCCAGGAACAAAATTGCACCGCAACATGACACGACAGGCGCTGGACCTCGAGATCGTCGATACGGAAGACGAGGAGGCTCAACCATAGGAGCCCCGTGACAAGGTGACAACACGCACGGAAGGCCCAGGAGATCAGCCGCGACCATAATGGAGTCGGACGCGGCAGCGCGATGCTCGTGGATATTCGATGAAAGGCACTGGAGAACAAAACAAATTCAACGAGAAGACTTGCCCAACAACGAACAGGGCGAGTCCATCAAATGGCGTCCCAGACTTGTCGATGGCCCCCTGCCATTGCGAGCAATCCGTCCACGGAAGCGTGGACAGCGCGAACGGTGATACATACAGAGTCAAGTCCAGCAGTTACTAAGTAATGTTAACCCAACGAGCGCAGACCCTTGGGATACGCCGGATGATGACGGACATGTTGCAGACGGACCCATAGCAGTTGAGTGCCAGTGCGCGAGTGGATGAGGGTGCATAACAGACCAAGATGAAGCTTTGAAGGTTCAAGTTAACGTTGATTACGGGCGTGGCCCACGGCGATGTGACAAGTAGACTAGACTCGCTAGAGAGACTGGGGTTCGATATATACACCTGGTTGGTCGTCCGTTGGAGTCGTGTATGACCTACACGTCGCGGCAGAAGAAAATGTAGAGACGTGAATGCGGCTGGGAGACTTGGAAAAAAAAATCGTGATCGACTCGGATGGTCGAGTGAACGGTGTCAGCGAATACCCAGGTTCATTGTTTGCAAGCTCGAATAGTCATGTATTCTAAGAGTCAAATTAATCAGAGGTGACAATGATCATTCTCTCCTTTGCATCTTGCCAAGAATCGATTCCGAAAACCTTTGGTAGCTCGTTCCATGTCGTGTTCATTATTATCTCACGTTCCCCTTCCAAATGTCCCTTGCAATTCGTGCAAATCAGTGCGTCCCACCGGCACATTGACTTCCAAGGATCGAAAGACATGACATCAGCCATGCTGTCCGTCAGCGATTGACGTAGATTGAAATCGCAGCGCTTGGAACAGTTACGAGTTGTTTTAGATAGTAACTTTTTCACCAGCTGTATCCGTAAAGTTTGGAGCAGATTCTTGATGTGGATGAAAGCCCGCAAGTTCGCAGACGATAGAAAACAAGCCAAGCCATTGTGTTCATAACCATCGACGATGGCAGTCTGAGGACAAGTTATGACACATTGATACATCGCCAACGGAAGAGGGGCCTTTAGGTCCATCTCTTCCAAGAGATTCATGATTTGAAAGCCGTGTGGGTCACTGTCTGTGATTCCTGGGAATTGCTTCAAGCCAGATGCTGTGAGGGGTGGGCTGGTGAGGCTAAACGTAGTGGGATCGATGGAACGAGATAATCTAGCTTTTGCTTCGTCGATGAGCATCGGGATGGCATACTTTTCTCCCAAGCGGAAGAATACAACGACGAAATGAAAGGGCAATATGCCCTTATGCTGCCACGGCACGGGATAGCTGTTGAATACATTCGTCAGCAGCCACGCGGATTGTGAGATATACCATGACGTCATTGCCAACTGACCTCCTGTCGTACAGTGCTTTGAGCATTATCTCGACGTCGGTAGCTGCATCGTAGAGGTGTATGACAGGACACTCTTCGATAAATTCTTCGGCTCCATCGGAATGAGAACAAGAAAACATATCCTTGAAAACCTCGGAATAGGTGCTGAGGATGCTGCGATGGACGCGAAAGCATTTGCCTTGAGCAGCGAGGACGATATTTCCATCATATTTCCATGGGTCTAGGCGATCCAATGTGGAATCTCGAGTTTTAGCTGCGCGAGGTGGCATGCTTTTAAGGCTAGAACTTGATGTTACCGTGGTGCACCGTAGTGTTGTGCATGAAGTTAGGGGAAATTACGTACATGTGTTGCACTCTGAGCCGGAACAGACTCCGACATCGATTTCCAATTTGTCGCTTGCATTCTCAGCGTCAAGGGATATTTCAAGTTGCTAGTGTGGTATTCTTGGACGCAAGCCTCGCGAGCGATTACAGATGAACTTGGCACTCCCGGTTGACTTACTTCCTATTACACCTGATTGATTCGAAGTTGAAAAGCCGGGACTTTCAAAGCTTACAGCCAGTTCGCTAAGACACACTGGTATTTGGATTTGGCCACGAGTGTCCAATGTCAAGTTCACCCGGGGCCGGTGACACTGGTCAGTCTCACGTTGTATAAAGTTCTTGGGGTTGGTATTGAACGCGTGCTCTTAAGCGCAGCGACCGACTATAAATGAATAGAAGATTTTGATACGCATATCAATTTCCATCGTGGACTCATTTCTCACAAGAGTCCATTGTCCAGTCACTTACTTGTCCTTCGTCAGAGTGACTGATCCGCAGGTGCCGAGTCGTTTAAATTGATCACAGGATAATTTGGTTCACTAGAACATCATATCCATTTTTTTGTAGGTGATTCGATGAGATTACATCGAAACGACTGCCATGCATAGAATTCTGCTTTCCTACCTTTACCCTCATGCAAGATATATACATATCTAAGATATTCTTTTCAACAGCCTCGTTGAAATCTCCGATAATATTGACCTTTGCAGATGGATTCCAGTCGGCCGTCCGTGGTTGGATGATGCACAAAATTACTCGGACATTGTCTGTCCCAGCAGCAGGCTCCGCATTGTGTACACTACATCGTCGAGCACTCCAAGAACCCACAGTAGTAAGACGTGATGCGATTGTTTCACTAATTATCAACTGATGATCTTGGTACAGCACTCGGGGAAAGATGCTGCGAGTATGAGATTAGACGAACATTCATTATCTGCAACTCGTTTACAGTTCGTCATTGTATACCCGATCTCGAATGGGGAATCCATAAATTTCGCTGGAGTTACTCTGTCCGAAGACCTTGTCTGCACTTCTTACCAAGCGGACCCCTTGGGAAGAAGTTTTCGGGGCCCTCACAAGGTATCCAAGGAAGAGCTCTGTAAGCCTTTTGATCGATTCGAGGGAGACACGAAACCACTCTTAAAGGTAGGCAAAGCTCGTATCGTAAATTGATTGACTGATCGCCCTTGACAGCATCTACAACAGTGCATCGATAAGGGCCGTCCGAGTCTTGGGCTGTTCACAACTGTAAAGCACCTCCCACTATATTAACTATGACCGTGTTGCATTAATCGGTGATGCTGCCCATGCTATGCTGCCCTTCCAGGGATCCGGAGCCAAGGATGGTATCGAGGTGCGCAATCAGATCTGCCAGTCACTGAAAAGGTATTCAGGACGCTTACCTTCTCGCCACGGTACTTGGACACACATCGACCACGTTAAAGACAATACCTCGTTCCCTGTCTATCTATGGTGGCTATGCATTGCCAGCGCTTTGGGTGCAAGGACCGAATGCACGGAAACTGAATGTGGGGCAGGTGAGGGACATTCCCCTGATGAAGAAGCTTGGTAAGACGAACAAAAGGCTGGGAGTGGGTTTAGAAAAACGAGCCGGACGGTTCGTTGGGCGATACGGGGAAACGTTGCATTCAAACATGAACTCAAGGCCATAGAGAATGTGCTTCGGTACCGAGTGTACGGCGACCCATTCGAATTCAACAAACCCGACTCATTTGTGGCATTTCGAATCGACACTCTAAAAGGATTCCTAGACGATATCGTGAACTTGAGAACACCATTGTTGTACCACTGATTATTTATCTTTCTTACTTAGCTAGATTAATCGAGGGGTAACATGTTCTAGGCTCAGCGCTCAGTGTCCGCTACATGCTACATGTACGTGGGAGATAGATAAATTACAAATCTACGGCATGGACCGCATGGTATGCACTGTGCAGGAAGCGTGTAAATGTCCCAAGTGTGATATATTTTACCGACGACAGTATCCCTTCCATTCAAACGTCGCCCTGAAGCTCTTCTACGGAAGGATTGCAACTCAGCTTCATGCTGTAGTCTGCCGGTTGAAGGTATCGACTTGGCCAATAAATGCAGTATGTGATGATCCCGAAAAGCAGCGGGAGGGAATCAAATACATAAAAGAACACTACGATGAAAGGTGATTTTAGCATGATGAGATTTCAGTTCGTGTTGGCACCTACCCTCGTGATCGTATAGATACCCATTACCAAGACCTTGAGCGAGTTCTATGGTACGGTATACGCATCGTAACTGGCACACATCATTAGCGTAAAATTTCATCGACTTGAGAGGGAAGCAAACAACGCACGAGGAAAAGAGCAGAGGTGAAGAAGAGCAGCTTCAAAATCGTTCCCCATGTTTCTTCAAAAGGCTTGACGCCACTTCGTTTTAAGCTCCAGTAAACATAATAAACGAGGCCGGTGTAAAGCGCGAACGAAAACGCCTGAAGTGCCAGACCGGCGATTACAATGTCAATTCCAGTCGAATCAGTGCTGGCGTCGGAAGAGCTCAGAAGAGAGCCTCCTATGCCCTGTGTTAAAATTAAAATAATAATGAGATAGCATGAAAAACGTCAGAATTGTATACGGACCTGAATGACGAGGGTGGTAAAATCACTGAGGATGAAATATCTCGCAGTACGCTCAGGTCTGATGAGCGAGTGTCCACGCGGTATGCAATTGATGACGAATCGACCATAGAGAATGTAGTTGAATGCAAGGAACCCGGCCGGGGACAATAAAATAAACAACAGTTGAGAAAGAAAGTAAGCCTCAGAGTTTGGATCTAAGGCCAGCATATCGCGGAGAATAAAACCGGCTGACATGACTGAATGGTACCCCAGGTCAAAAGAATGCGGGGGGAAATGGACGACGATACCGCACCTGTAGCACCTACTGGCAAACATAGCCCCCACCAAGTACGATTTGTAAATAGGCGGAAGAACAAGATAATGGCGACAATCCCATAGAGGCCCGCGAAAATAGCGGCAGCAACCGTGCTTGGGTAATAAGCTTGTCTTCCATGTCAGATCCACTACCCGTGACCGCTTTGTATGAAATACGTACCATAGTTCTGCTGGACGACAGTGAGATTAGACGTTGCGGTGGGGTAACTGGTTGTAGTGGTGGTGGCTAAACACATATAAGTATAATTCAAGTCAAAGGGAAGAAGTCGCACCTTGGGCGGCCACGGCACCGATGAGGAACAACAAGTGTACCGGCTGAAAGTGCGCCATGGAGAATGGACAAAGTTGAAGTGATGGCTCTGCTCTGGCTCTTGACTACGGCCTATATACTAGCCTTGCCATAATATCACAGCATGTTGAGCCTGTGCTGGAAACCTCCATCAACTGCGGTGGAAGCATGCCCTCAGACCCACAAGAGCGGCAACCTGTCGGAAGAGTCATCGATCTTTAGTCACGGATCCGCAGTTCACATTCGTGGAAGAATACATCATCAACGGTCATTTCCAACGTGTACCTGGCGCTCTGGACGCTGAGATCCAAAGGAATCCTCATTGTCGGGTAGAGTCAATCGACCGACGGGATCACACGAGAGCACAGCGTTATGATGTATTTATGGGTCAACCAATGGAAAGTTCGGTGATTAATTCTTCGGAGCGCAGTCGAAAGATACTCGAAGTGCTGTCTTCCCCCTGCGAGTCCAAGTCAGTTCCAAATTGGCCGACAATGTACTGCACAACTTTGAGGATGCCAAGGGAATGCATCGCTTCCAACTGTGAAGTTCGAAAGCGCACCTCTGCTATGCCGTGATAGACCCGTTGGCATGACTCGTGTATAGGACTGCGGTCGTTCCGAGGCCATCGCACATCGGATGGATGGAGAAAAATGTATTACGTAAGCACTAGATTGGTTCCTGACCGGAAGGCTTTGACGACACTAGAAATTCTCACTTGTGGCAAGAGTCACGATTTCCCATCCAAAGGGCCACCACAGCGACGATACCATCGGATACTAAATACCACTTCGAAAGGCAGTCGATTGGTCGACCGATCGATGTCATCCCGATGCTGCCCAAACAAGCTCACACAACCACATTGGCACTTTCTTGGTCCCCGCACTTCCTTCAGTCTACCCTCCACGATGGCTCGTTGTCAATCGAGTGTGAGCCATATAACTCGCACACGCCGATACTTGAACTCCAAGCTCGTCCTCTTCTAGTTTTCTACCATGGATGCTGTGCGCACTCTCTTTTGTGCCAGCTACGATGAAACCGTCGGTTCCCTATAAAAACAAAGCAAGTCTACTCCACTTCGTGTCACCCCTCTCGTTCTTCACTGTGTATCCCTGCTAGAACAGCAGTGCCCATCACCCGTGTTTTCCAGCCCGTTTGAACGTGATTTCAACCGCAAATGGCCCGCTGCCTCACGACGATGGCGTTGTAGACAACAATCTAGACGGGATTCTGAGAGCAATCAACAAGGTATATAGAGTTCGATCATTCCGTTGCGACATTTCGGCGCAAGGGCAGGACCATCCGAGTCAGCAGCCTGCCGAGCTCGCAACCGATAGGGCATCGAACGACTCGAACCATTGTGCCGCCCCCGTCGGGAATCCACCCGACTCATTCAACATCTGCGTGAGCTGCAGGAAAGTAAATTTCGATTTTTGACTGGCGCCTTGCTGCGTCGGCGGTCTCGCGAACCACATCCTACATCCCACCGTCAGAAACACAAGTCTCACCTGTAGGACACTTCCCTTCTGTATCCATTCCCTGTACCACGCATTATCCCCTCGTTCCTGTTCTGAGTATTGCTCGTTGTGGGATGAATACTAGAACATGCTAATCACCGAGAATCCAGTGCATTCGAGTGCACTGGTTTTCAATACATCTCGCGCGTATCTCGCCAAGTTGCTTGGCATGGCTCGTTGAATTCTTCAACAACACAGGCAACTGCTCTTGTCGAGGACAGACTGTGATATCGAATGAGTGTGTTCTTAATTGCTCAGCCCTTCGCTTGCCTTGGTAAGAACTCATTACAACGCTAGGACCTAGTACCTATGGATTCGAAGAACAAAGACAAAGCAGACTAATCTGTAACGATATCAGATATGTTCAATCAATGGGGATGCGTTGAGACAGTTGTGGTGAGCCTTGTGGCATGTCACATTCAGCTCACCCTCACCTTGACATCTCCATGCAAAGGATTCTTGTTCAGAAATGGGAAGAAAATATTTTGCACCAGTTTCTTTGCAACTCTCACTCTGGTCCCTTCAGCGTACGAGAGAATCTACCCAGAACCGCTCGCGGAGGGTATATCCACCCTCATCATGTTGCTCGCCGGAGCTAATCGCCCCAAAATGGTCAGACGGCCTTGATGCATGTCAATTTGAACGACCCCCTCCGGGGCAACTCAAATGTCGCAGTAACCGTGTTGTTCTCCACGTTCTTGGGTACGTCCAATTAATGTCTGTCAGCGGTGCGCAGAATGAGAGGGCCTATCAACGACATACTTGGCCTGTGCACTGGTAGGGCGCGAGGAGAATGTCGGAAAACTCATTCGCTTATTGCAATCAGGCACGCTTGATAGATAAGGTTGCTCTTTAGCGCGGAGCTGGAATCTTACTGCGATGGTATCCATAAAGTCCCTATTTAGGCATGACAATAACATTGAATTTAATTTACAGATTTTCCAACAATTTTTTAACGCGTCGCAAAAGAAAGAATATAACTCAGAATGAGGATCGTGGTAATGGTGCTTCAAAGACATGGTCATTCAGTGGTTGTAAATGTTGGAAGCGTAGAGAAAGGTCTGTGCATGAATGATTTAAGACTGATTACGCCCTATGCTAGCTTGCTATAAGACCACAGCAAATCGAGCCCGTGCTGCAATGATGGTCCAACCACGGAAGCATGCCCCAGGCTTACAAGGGCAGGCAGCCTGGAAATCAGTTCACTGCGATCTTTGGCCGCGTCCGCAGCTCCCATCTGTACTTGCCATCAACGATAATTTCAATTGTGCACCTGTGATTCATGACGCTGAGATTCGAAGGGGCCGAGAGGAAACCTTCCAGGTGGGTAGAGGGGATCACACAACCGACGGGATCATACGCTCAGAATTCAAGTTCAATTACAGCGAACTGTGAAATCCTAGGCCGATTCTTCAAAAATCCAACTTGGAATTTTTGTTTATATGGTGGAGCAGAACAACATAGAGCTAACCCAAATGTAGCGTATCCGTACCTTGCGTGACTGATCCGGGCCAGCTTGTCGATAGCCGCAAATCTGACCAAGATCAAGAGCATTATGATTGAAGCTTTCTTGGGCAACCGTATTCACTGCAGCTGGCAAGTCTAATACACTTCTGACAGCACCAGTTTTAGCTGAATCGTCTACGGACGGCTCACGAGCCCGGTCCAGTCACGGTCCGTGCCGCGGCGTTCCTTAACATTGCTTTGTTATCCATCGGATATTGGAACTAGTTCTGCACGCTAGTTTCCCTCCTAGCGCCGTGGGCGTTCATGGTCTAGCGATCAACGCGTTTGAAAAATACAACTTTGCGTCCTCACCGCGATATCTAGCCTGATAGCGAGTTGCGACCCAAGCCGCATCGATTGGCCTGTATCAGTCACGCAAGGTACGAATACACTATATTTGGGTTAGCTCTATTTGTGCTCCAAATATGAACAAAGATTCCAAGTCGAATTTTTGAAGAATCGGTCTAGGATTTCACGGTTAGCTGTATGGGATAGACGATCGATAGCCGTCGGACTATTATGTAATGCTTAAGCCGTCGGGCAGGGTTGAGATTTTTACTAATGGTGCTGACTCTTCTGATTTTCGACCCTGCTAGTCGCACGCACTCGGCGTTGGATTCTCGGCATAAGTATCGTAATATTTAGTGTTCGACTGAAAGTTTGAAAACAAATGGGAAACAAATGCTCCGCAACGGCGATCCATCGGATACCAAATGGGCCACTGAAAGGATCCACAATGACCGCCGAGCGCATGCTAGTGACTCGGAAGGTCTATGTACACGACTGATTCTGCAACCTTCCATCCATACTAATCTACCCTAGCGCGCCCAAGTCGAGTTTCATTTTTCTTGGATCGTCGATGAATTTGCTGCATGACTAGTGTTCTTACTCTTCACTTCAGTATCTTTGCCGAGTGTGAGCTCTCATTATGGGCCCGGAAGCATCCACATCCAGATCACGCAGCTGCGAACTTCGATTCCTGGACGAATTTGAAGGAAGGTTGAAAGTGTCACACCTGTTTACATATCGACTTCGGGACGCGGCGGATGCCCCACGGTTCGAAATGCCCAATGCCAAATGCGCTTAGGAGTTATGGCGTCATTTTTGATGTCATCGCTCATGGGGGGGGGGTCGTTATAAACCCCTCTTTTCCCTTTACGCCTTCCGAATCGTCCACCAACCTCTGAATGACCATGTCTTTGAAACACTACTACTACGATCCTCATTCCGAGTTTGATCGGTTGTTTTGCGATGCGTTCTCCTCGCGCCTTGGGCGCCCCGCCGCTGCATCCAGTGCCACAGAAACTGGGCGTGACCTCTACAGGCCCAAGTATGTTGTTGATGGCCCCCTTTGCCCACCGCTGACTGACATCGATCGATGCAGGATGGATGTCCATGAGAATGCGGAGAACAACACGGTCACCGCGACGTTTGAGTTGCCAGGCATAAAGCCGGAGGATGTCATTATTGACGTCCATCAAGATCGTCTGACCATTTCGGGGGAGACTAGCTCCGGCGAGCAACGTGATGAAGGTGGATATACTGTTCGCGAGCGGTCCTGGGGTAGATTCTCTCGTACGTTGATGCTTCCCCAGGGGACCAAGGTGAGAAACCGGTGCAATATATTGTCCCCTTTCTGACAAGAATCCTTAGCATGAAGATGTCAAGGCGAAGATGGAACACGGTGAGCTGAATGTGACGTTCCCCAAGGCTCAGCCACCGCAGCCCTCTCAGCGCATCCCTATTGAGTGAAGGTCTCAAGGATCATTACAACATCTTAGTCTGCTTTGTCTGCGATCTTCGATCTGTCCATGGGTGCTAGTTTAGTTCACCAAAGGTATTAGCATAATTAGTGTTAGTGTTCACTCTCTCCGAGACAAGGCAAGTGACGGGCTTGTTTGAGAAGTCTGATATATATATATGGTGTCTACAGTTTGTCCGCGGGAATGAGCATGTTGACATCTTAAAGTTCGATGCAGTGGTTTGATTTGAGATTAGAGTCCGATGGGCAGTGCTTTGACAACGAAAACGATGCTGGGTGAAGACTGCTCATTGTATCTGCCCCTCGGATAAGTTCATACTATTTACCGGGCACAGCCTCGGCAGTGCTCTTTCACTTCCCTCCGAAATCAGCGCTGATTGCGTCCTGACTTATAATTAATCTGCTGCGGGGCCCAGCCCGGGCTACTCGCATCGCGGAAACAGTAGTCCAGGCCCGGAAATATGAACTTGTTCATTCCTAGTTGAGCGGTATGCGCGTCTAGTCAACCAAGGGGGTGGGATCTGATTCCGACCACGCACCTCAAGTCCGTAAGAAGTTGCGGAACACCGCCGCGACCTAGCCATGGCGTGCTCTCCCCTCACTGCCATCTGAATCCACAGGCCCCACAGCTGCTCATTACTACTCTACTTTCCGCTCTGGCGGCTTCGCCAACGTGATGAGCTCCTTCAGGCCCTGAATCTTATCCACCAACACAATACACAGCCGTGTCTTGATGAAGTCGATGGCACCAATTCACCAGATAGAGTCGGGGCTGGACTTGGAGAGAAAACAATGGATGAACACGGACATACGATACAATTCTCACATATGGTCTGAAGATCGACGATTCACTCATCGGTAATATCCCTAAATCGAGAGCAAGAGAGCTACTGATTACTAGTGACGCGGGGAACTGCAAGTACAGTAAGTACAGTCTATAGATATGGTATAAATTTCAGAGGCATTCCCGGCCATTTATCTTCTCTTCGCGAGGACTCTTGCAATGCTCCCTCTGATGATGCCCAGGGCTTTCTCCGTATCCTTCTTCGACAATGCTGCCGTGGCAGCAATACGGATGGTCGGGCGCGAATCGGTCATCTCTTGACCTCTGAGGTGTTTGCCACGCGTGATGAACACGCCATTTGCAAGAGCATCGTCCACGATATCCTGCAACACTAGGTCCTCTGACTCGTGATTGGGGGTAGGGGGAACTGCTGTTAGGTGTTGTGGATTGTTGCGGAGACAGAAATGGATTATCGGGCTGGCACGATGTCCGAGCACCGTGATGCCTTCGGTCTTGTCCAATCCCGAACGGATGATGTCAACATTATCGTGGAGAGCAGTGAGGACCGAAGGAGTGTTTCGCAAGTGACTAATTGCTTCTGATCCGGATGTAGCGAGAAGAGCAGGCATTGATGCAGAGAAGACAAAGGCTGTACCATTGATACGCTGTGATATCGAAGATGAATTAGTGGGTTCCTAACGTTACCATTCGCCTAACCAACCTGATGTTCAGTAACATTGAAAGAACCGGCACAGAATCCACCAGCCGAACACAGACCGTTAGCAACGGAACCCACGATCATATCAATCTGTTTAGCCTGGAAGGGGATTTATCAGATTATCGTGTATGGTTGGATTTACGAGAAAACCTACAGGGACGTTGTAGAGTTCGGTCAAACCGCGACCAGTTCGACCAACTGTACCAAAAGAGATACTCTCGTCAAGGATCACACGGTACTTGTACTTGAGTTTGAGCTCGATCTGTTGAATAATTAACCCGAGCAAGAAAAGTGCATGTATTTGACAAACCAGCTTGGGCAGATCGACCATTTCACCATCGCGTTCAAAGATACCTTCAGTGATGATGAAACTACGAGTCAACGGACTCCTCCGCTTCTTTCTCTCCTTTTCGATGCTGATGAGAACGTCCTCCAGGCTCTTGAGATCGTTGTGATCATACCACCGAACGGTTGAACGAGATATTTGGATTCCCTTCTGAATGGCCAAGTTGACAGAGCGGTCCGCGACAATCACATCACCTCGTTTGCAGAAAGCAGGGATAACAGAGGAAATAGTCGAGAATCCCTGAGAGTAAATGATAGATGCTTCTGTTCCAAGAAATTCCGCGATATCACGTTCCAAGTGAAGGTGTACGTCTACATGGCGTGTAAGCCACGCGCTCTCGGTGTAGACCGCTTGAACCTACCAATAGTTCCATAGAAACCTGGAGGGCCGCAGCTTCCAAGACCGTATTTGCGCAGAATTTCAATAGCCTTTTCCTTGATATGCTCGTTGCCTGCAAGGCCGGCGAAGTTGAAGCTTGCCAAGTTGATGACCGATTTACCGTTAGACAACAACTTGGGCTTGGGACCAGTGGGACCAGCAACGACGGGAAGAGAGCTCAGGTCACGTTGTTCCCACTCGGTCAAGGGTTGTACAAGGCTCTCAGGGGTCCACTCATCCACGAGTTCGTCAATTTCCTAGACAGTATGAGCGGAAGACAGCAGTCAGTTTGGGAGGACACACCTTGCCAGAAAATTGTATGAAATGCTTTCCCTGTTTGTCTCCTCGGGTTCGTGACTGCAGCAGCGTGCGGATGGCAAAAACGATGAGAATTAATTCCAAGAGAGTTCGCCCTGGATCATTTTGGTGCGAGGACTTGACGTATCGTGCGACCACAGCGGAACCAGGAATTTGGTAAAACGTCGACTCAAGCCTAGAGAGGGTATGCGCCAAAAAGGTGAATAACGGCTCCAAAGTGGAGGAGGGGATATCAGACATCGTGGATGGTCGTTGAAAGTTGGAGAACCTCCAACCTTCAAGGGTGTCGAAAAATGGAGATGACATAAGCAAAAAAACCTGAACCGCACCTCCACCACACCGACCTCACTATTTATGATCTGGCAAAGTACTGGGGGAACGGCTTTCGCGTAATGCATTCAACAGCTTGTGAAGCAATGTACATAGGCTTGTCAATGATGATCGGTGACACCGGTTGGCTATGTTACTAGTAACCCGACATTATTTAAAGTTCCGAATCAACGGGCCATCGTACTTGCCAACCAACCTGGGTCGTCAAATGGTCCGCTGAAGCAATAATGGATTGATTCCGATCCGGAAGTTTCAGTGCGAACTATCCGGTTTCCTAACATACTGGCCCTATCTAGCCGCATCAATAATGCGGTGAATGCGGTGAGACGCGGAATACTTAGTACTATCTCCTTGTGCTACTGGTCGTAGCTTCGGCATGTGCACCACAGCCGGAGGGTCACAATACTTGCTCATACAACGCGCCGGTTAATGCGAGAACGGAGAACTATAAGCTAGAGTGCATTTTTCCTGTCGTGGTTGGCGCGGAGGTGACTCACGAGAATATAGTATTTTCCTGAGTGGTCAATGTATGCACACTCAAATCAACGTTTCACGCTGCAATGATTCAGTGATCAATTGGCTGTAAAGTATAAGTATGTCTCAGGGGTGCGAACACTCACCAACCGCGGAACGAGTGTCAATGTTGCCTATCACAATGGTTGCATTTGCGAATCATCCCGCATCGCTTGCTCCTTTTTCATGGAATCCGTGCACAGCGTCTCTGTGGCCAGCTGTGGCTAGTCGGATAATGCTATGCGCTGGAGTAGCTCACGTTCAGTGTTGCCAAGCACCATGTCAGCTGCACTATAAGAACGTGTGGATCTGTGGCATTCTTACTCGCGGGATTTTCTTTTTCTAAAATCCCGCAACCTATACTGTAAATAGTGGAGGTAACGACACTCTTGAGCCCTGCGAGATTTCACAGACAGTGTGGATAGACGGAAGCAACCGGGAGTTGCTGGCGACCACTGGCACCGTGACTGAGTCATCGGGCAGCGATGTCGCTGGCGAGATCATAAGAGTGGCAGTGGCACCGTTACGCTACATAAGAACGACCGAGTTTTGATGTGTGCAGTACGAATGTACAAGAACTTCAAATGGTATTCTCTCGCAAACATCGATAATAACCGATGGGTTCACTAAATCAACGCCAGATCGAACCTAAGTCGGTCACTACGTAATAAGAATACTTGTCAAGAAAAATCAAAACAAAAGGTATTCTCTGAATAACTAAAGGCAGGGTACTGGGGCTCCGAGCGCGACTTGGAACTCTCAATCAAACAAGAATGATCGTTCTTCCCTATCGAGATCAAGAACCGTAGATGCTCTTCGCTGGGGGTGCTTTAAAGGGGTGACATTCGGTGTTAAACACATCTAGTACAAGAAACCTCAACATCCCATATCGTCATCGAGGACAAAATAGACTTACATTGGTCGAGCGAGATATTATTGGGATCGTCGAACGTCAAGTACCTGTCAGTGAGGGTTCGTCAGGAACGATTCCACAAGCGAAAGATCACGTACAAATACTTGAGCACCTCCGCAAACCAAAAACTTTCCGTGTCATCCATCTTGGCCGAGTCCACGCTATCCACGTCATCGATACCAGCGTACGCAACCGTAGCAGGCAGGTACGTCTGGAAACTCTGGATGGCACTCACAGCATTGTTGAAATATTTCATGTCGCCCGTCGCACGCCATGCGTAAAAGTTGGATTCCAGAACCTCAGGACGCAAGATATAGTCCGGTGCAGTAATGTAGAAACCATGCTTGTTGTTAAATTCCATTTGCTCTGCAGTGGGTGGATCGCCGCCGGTGTAGTTCCCATCGGGCGAGATGTATGCAAACTCTTCGGGTCCAATGCCGGTGCTATTCGCAAGGTAACTCGGATGAGTCACAGCCCAAGGGGAAAGTACTTACGCAGTGCTCGCATAAGTATCCCAGCATGCATCAGTTAGCTCAACACCGATGTTGAAAATGGTGTCATTATTTGTGAGCTTCCCACCTATGAAGATATGAGTTCGATAATTACAGCGATCACGTTCCACGGACCGAGAATCCAATTCCCGCCATAAAAGCATTTCAGATGCGACCCGACATGAAGTATCTGCTCGTCATAATCGGCGAGATAGACCCAATCATCCACAGTCGAGGTCTGGTGAAGGTGCACCATATCAGAATGATCCAGAAGGTCGACTCCAACAACGCACCCTCAAGAGTTGTTGAATAGATGTATCAACTGCTGTCAACCACGCGTTTACGTAAGAGTCATCATCGGTGTTTGTGAGGCGAGGATACTTGATCAGGTATTCAAAGTAGGAATCGCTTCCTCCGCCCCAGGTCTACATCGATGTAGTGGGCAAGCTGAGTGGCATTATCACAGAGGACACGTACCACATAGGAACCATCTGCCTTTCCAGTCGAAGGATCGAGAATCATGGCAGGCATTCCGGTCAATGGTGTTGGCTACCGAAACAGGATGTCGTTAGAATACAGTAATCTCGGGGAAATGATTGGAACATTTACCATGTGCATGATGTACTGTACCGGCTTTTCTGCAAGCTGACGATAGGTATCATTTTTGGTGTACAGACTACTTTATGGTTTAGATATGAGCCTTCGCGTAGACTTTTGCTCACCTTAGACGATTCCACTCCATAGTAAGCTATGTCCGGAAATATGGATTTACTGTGTCGCAGTCCAACTGGGCAGGAGAAACTTACAGTACCGGCTGCAGCAATCCCTGTCTGAGGGAAATGTAGGTGAATACAGGACTGCTAAAGGGCCATCTAAGCTCACCGTTTGTTCGGTGGGTGCGTGATTGGTACAATTGACCTCATTATAAGGGATTGAATTGTCCTGGGAACAATGTTCACGTCAAACATTGAAGAAGACATGAAAGCCCACCCCAATCCATGCATATGCCATCTGTTGCGTGACTTGTTCCGCCTTCTGCACCAGTACATCATACTTGTATTCGGAGAGCTCGTAC